>WBMW01005934.1:2284678-2462247 GCA_013396635.1 Penelope pileata
TTTTGTCACTTGAACAGAGTTGTTTGTCTCGTTAGAGAGATGCTCAGATGAATGGATTCAGGTATTTTGTGTCATAGGTTTGCACCTCCCTCATCTGTCCTCCTCCATCAATGGTCCTTATCTTTAGTAAATTCAGAATCAAAACTGCCTTAAATGGCATGAAAGCAGCTCAGAAACATACTCCAGCAAAGAAGCCTTGCCATCATGTTAGACACCCTTTTTCTTCTGAGCTGGGGAGGCAAAAGTGTGACAAAACAGCTGGATATAAAGTCTAAGATGCCTTGATCCTGCAATTTTCAATCAGGTCTAAGAGTAACGCTCATTATCAGACAGGCAAGGTTTGTTTTTTCTTCCCTACCAGTTTCTTAGCACTGATTTAGGCTTCACACTGACACCAGCAAAGCTGCACTTAAATCACAGCCCTGAGAACGGGCAACACGTATCCAAAGCTGAGCAGAGTTCAAACCTCAGCCGTGTGCTGATACAGAGTCTTTTCTGTTTTAAATTGCCCACCCACTCACTATTCCCAGCTGCCTAGCCACATAACGTTCAAAGACCACACACAAGGTGCAAGAGCAACAGGGGCCTGTTGAAAATTAAAGTGCAGCAGCTTAGTCGAGAGGATAGGCTCCAGCGCTGCTGCCTAGAAAATGGGGGCAAGGAATGAGGACAGAAGGGCAGAGGGAGACCGTGGGAGATCCATACAGAAAGCGATGGGAATCTACACCAGAGCATGTTTTACTGAACTCCCCTACCCTCAGCTCACAGATAAGAGAGAGACAGCTTCCCATATGAGCAAGGGAGAGAGGCAGCTCGGAACAGGAGGTGGTGCTCTCCAGAGGCTAGAGATGATGCTAGGGTTCCAGGGGTTGTTCTCAGCTTTACTGTTGACTTGCTGAAAGGACCTGGAGCCAGTCAAAAAAAACCTCTCTGTGCCTTATTTCCTGCTCTTGAGTGAGTGTCTGGAAGTGTAAGAGCCTCACGTGAATGTTGTGCAATGCAATTGCCAGGTAATAGCAGGAGAGCTGTCTCCCGCAGCCCCTGACAGACAGTAAAACTGCTCCTTACTCTTCTCTCCAGTGCTACTGCTGGACAGACCATGCTCTGAAAAGCCCTCGTGTGGATGCCATCTATCACTGCCACCCATCTCATTGTGAGAGCGCGTTGCTATTAAAAACTAGCACTGTGATCCTGCTCTGATGACATGAAGACAGACAGGGGCCAGCACCACCACACATCATAGTGCAGCACCTCCACACCTGGCAAAGAGCGGGGCCCTCCTGCTGACCCTTGGGCTAGGACTTGCAGAGTCTGAGAGAAACTGGAGAGCATCAACCTTACCCTCAAGATAGCTGTTCAGATGGCTGCCTTGGCTGCAGTTTTGCACAAAAAGAGACCATTCACCTTCAAGTGTTTTAAGAACATTCTTAAGTTTTGTCCTGTTGCTTCTATACATAACAAATCTGTGTTTATACATCAAGATTTTTGCTTAGTTGCTAACGAAGGCTAAATACTTCAAGGCTGAGTCAAGCTGTACTATAAATGTGGGCTATTCTGCCCATCACTAAATGAAACTGCTTCACCGCTGAGACAAGGCAATGTTGTAACGGCACACGGCGCAACCCAGCCACTCAGAACAAGAAACGACGAAGGTGGTTTCTAACAGAAAGTGCTCAGGCTGTTTGAAGAGGCAGGCTGCCAGGGCTCTACGGGTATCATCCCACTCCCCAATCCTCAACTGGGACAGCGGTTCAGGGGAGATGAAAGGAGGAAAGATGAAACATAGCACGCCATGAACTTTCTTACTGCAACTCTGATTGCTGCTAGCAAAAGCAGGCGAGCCAAGGAGGCACTGGAAGAAAAGACTCACTCGAGTAGCCCACACCAAACACTCGGAGGCTGTGGTCTGAACCCAGAGCCACACAATGCAGCCAGCATCTGTGCCTGCCATGATCTAAACTAGAGCCACAGATAGAGAAGCGCTTGCGGCGTTTTCAGGCTCTTGCATTACCAGATTTGGGCTTCAGAACACATTCCACAACAAACAGGAAAAGATGCTGATACTCAAATTGTGGTAATTAATGCTTTTGCTCTGTTAATTTTGCTGCATTCTAAAAAATATTTAAATGTATGAAAAAATAGAGGCACACGTGTACTGCTTCTTTCTTCTGACCCCTGTTAGAAACTCAGTTCAGGAAGAAAAACCTTCCAGCACACAATCGCCTGCAACCAGCTTTTTGAAATATCCTACTGTGATACATATCAACCTTTTGCTTTTGATTGATAGACTTTGCTGGGGAAACACAGCAGAACAGATGTGTGTGCATGGGTGCCATCAAATGAATTTTAACGCTCTTTCTCCCCCCCTCCCACCCACACGCTTATAAAGTTATTCTGGAAGACATGCGAATCCTAAATTATGGGGGAGGGGAGACTGGGGATTAAGGGACATCTGAAGAAAGTAGTATAAAATTGCACTGAAAGCAAAAATCCTCCCACCATAACCTACCCTTGTCCACCCCTGTGTCAACAAATATGCAACCAATTAATGTAATTGCGGAGTTATTTATGGCGCACAGGAAAGTGTAGTCAGGGACCCTGAGAAACAAGGTTGCAGGGATAGGAACGCCTGGGCTTTTTCCCCCCTCCTTTGCAGATGTTTAAGTTGACTTGTGGTGTCCATGTGTCTCATAACCAAGAGCCTGTCTACTTTGCAGGTGTTGCTTGCTCCATGGGGGTGGGTAAAGTGGATGAAAGGAGACCTGGAAAAGAGTTGGGGTCTTCTGATTTCAAACTGTGACCAAAATATATTGGTTGTTTTTAGATATTCCCCCCCCTTTGCAGCCCACAAAAGCCTTGTACTTAATCCCTTCAGATGACCCTTCCGACAGCACCAACAACATTTGAACACAACAGGCGAAAAAAAAAAAATTCTTAACTCCATAATTTGATTGTTCGGGGTGACAGTTTTGTTACTGTTCAGTGCCCTGCACAGGAGAGGTTTTAATTAGAGCTATTGAGTGGTTTGAATTGGCACAATTAGGGTCAGCATTAATGATTGCTGCATGTGTTCTTTTGAACAGTAAGGGCTTTTTTTTGCTCACGGACAGGAGGGGGTAGCAGCTAATGAACTAGGAGAGTGCAAATTATCTCTGCAAAGCTGGGGCAAGTGTAATGCACACTGGGGATGGAGCAGAGCAGGAGAGAGCACAGCTTGCGGAGCTGGTGCACAATGCTTCCCCGCACCACCAGTCCCCACTGCGTGCCATTCGCTTCCTCAGGTACTGATGCTGCATGGAGCATTGACACAGATGTGTTCCTTGCATTGCAAGGGAGGGTTTCAGACAGCCAAAACACATGCAGTGTTTTCCTACTGCATAATATATACCTATAAAAGGAGATGGGAGAAAGGCTGCAGCCTGCTGAAACACAAGGACCTGCTCGTGCAAAATGTTACTCCCATGAGTAGGCTGTGCCCCCCTCCCATTCACTTCAGTAGGGTTACTGGATCAGTTGAAAGCAGTACAGCCACATAAGACATGTATTTGTGTACAAGCACCCCTCCCATGCATGCATGGAAACGCCTCCCGATTTCTCAGATCTTCCTTAACTGCACTGAAGGTGGATACCAGAGCCACACATGGATGACAGCTCTGCCAGCAACTGTCCCCAGCCCTGCTGAGGAAACAGGAGTCCTTACAGCACCTACAACTCCACTTAATGAGAGGACCTCCTGGGGACATGTCTGTGGCCTCCTGAGGGCTTGCACATCTCCCAAAATGTGCCTGCGAGGCAGCCTGAGCCACGTGGCCCATGAGGGTGTGCAGAAAATCTCCTGGGCTGTAAGATGAACATACTGCCATGCCACTCCAGCCGAGCCAGAGGACTCCCTTCTGCTTAGCAGCTGGTTGGAAAAAGAGCAGGAAGGTGATGGTGACACCAGCCTTACAGGGTCAGGACTAGCTGGGTCAGCACAGTGCCTCACTGCCCTCCACCACGAGCAGTGGGGCAGCCATTCCCCACTTACAAGTGCAACACGTCCCTTTTACCTAACAGAGAGTGGCCTTCTGGTGGCTGAACGAGCCCAGATGTCCCTTCTGTCTGCCCTCCAAAACAGATGCCCTTACCAGCGGTGCCCTGCAGGCCTGACTGAGGGCTGGCAGCATCACTGGAGGCAGATGCTGGCGTTGGTCCCTTTTTGTCTGGCCCCTGAATACCTATGTAAGTCAGCAGGTCCTCTGTAAAACATCATCTCTGCTTGCCTGCAGTAGTGATATCTGAACAAAGACGGAGATGCATCGTCAGGCACCACAAATCAGGAAAAAAGTTGATTCTAATCAGCTGAGCTAGCTGGCAGAGCAGAGAAGAATAGCACGTAAGTACATACTGTCAGAGGACTGACTCTCATACATTTTTCAGAAAACATTTTAAGCCAAATTTCCAGGAGCCATCCCAGAGCGTGGCCACCAACAACCAACCACCCAAGTTTTTGAGGCCGAGCATTTGTGCCAGGCAAGGCTGCACACCCCACCGGAGCTCTGTTTGCAAAGCAGGTAAAGCTTTGTGCACCAGTGGAGTGGAGAAGCTCAGTAAAACCCTGGGTGTGCAATCTCAGTTGGGAGCTAGCCAAATACTTCACTGCTCATCTATGCGAAAGGAGACAGAGGTGCCCAAAATATGGAGGCAATAGGGCTCTTTGGTGTGGTTAAGCAGAGGTTACTGTGTATTTCTGTTTGTAGGTGTTTTCAGGTATTTCAGTGCCTCCCTCACTCTCTTAAATAATATGCTTCTATTAAAAAAAAAAAAACCTCATTTCTCTGTTTTTTTCTTTTTTAATGTAAATTATATTAGTCTTATTTAATTCTGTGCCTATATTCTGTAGGACTAAAACAACCAAAGGTTAGTCAGCAGCATAAAGATTAACTGGTGATGCTTTGCAATGCATTTGTAGCCAATGACTGGATGAAAATTGAGCGGGCACTCACAGCTAGAAGATGGCCTTGCTTTGTTCTCCAGGTAGAAAATGAAGTAGACAACCTAAAGTAGACAACCTCACCTCAGGTGTGGGTTGCTTACTCATTTGTCACGTCTGTGGCTTTACAAGCTCTTTAGTACATGTTTTTGTGGTGCTAACACCCAATATGGATGAGGGCTCAGGCTGTTGAGGCCATGCCTTTCCCCTTGCAGGACACAGGTGTCCCAGCCTCCAGGACACCAAGTGCTCAGCCACATCAGGCAGAGGTCTGCTGCTGCCAGCAGGAGCCAGGGCTCAGCAACGCATGCAGGAGAGCAAGAGCAGAGCTGCAGGTGCTGCTGAACCTCAGCCTGCTGAGGTATGGCCCCCTCAGGAGCCAACAGCGCAGCTGCAGGTGGCTTCACCTCACCTGGCAGCCCTGAGTGAAGAAGACATCCCCCGGCCTGAGCCGGCCAGAGGGAGCCGGTTCCACCGAAGCTCAGCAAAACTGAAGAGCCAGGGGAATGGCAGAGACACAAGGAACGTCTCACGAGGGCTCGGCCCCTTTGCCACGAGCTGCTTTCACCTCCTCTCCCTCAAGTCCATCTCATAAGGGCCTTGACTGTTCCCACGTCCAGCATTTTGGTTTGGGCAGACATCCAGCATCGCTTAGCACATCCAAAACGGCACCTCACACATTCTTGGAGGTGTGAAAGAAACAGCCAAGCTGAACGGTTTCTCCACCCTCAGGGTACTAGAGGTGATACCATAGACTTGCCAAGGAACAAGCAAGGACATCCACAAACATTTCACGACCACCTTCTTTGAGTCTGCTTTGTTATTAAACAGCTACGGGTTTTGGCATTAGCTGGAAAGCTAAACATACAACAGCTCAGAAGTGACCTCCACCTTAACTTTCCTTCTACATATCCTCAAAATTCAGGCCCCCAGAGAGCCAGTGGAGACTTGGATTTACATAATCAAATAAGTGTATTGATAGTCTTCCTATTGCTTACCTACAAGCAAATAAAAACGCTGCAGCCTGGAGGATGGGGATGGTGGCAGCACCGCAGGCAAAGTGCCCTGCTGTCAGCTGGGCCCTGGCCTGAGGCTGAGCAACCCAAGAAGAGTGTGGGAGCTCATGGGCATGTGAGAGGGGATGTGATGGGTGGGGAGCTGGATGTGAGAGGCAATGCTGTGAGGAACTGACAAAAGCTACAGACAGCACCACGAGGGCTGGCTGGGTTTCTCAGGTGGTTAAGGGGGACGTATGTGAGAAACAGGCGAACCACAACGATTGATGGAGGGGAACACCAAGGACGTTCTGGGAAATGGGACCTTGCTGGGCCAGCGTGCCTGGTACGCATGCTGGTGACAGCATGTAAGGCTGAGATAACCTAGCTAGAAGTACCAGAGATACCAAATTCAGGTGTGGATATGGCAGAACTAGGACTACTGAGGAAAAAAACAGTTAGGTGCAGGTTGTCTCTTTGGATTGCAACTGGATCTGACAGCATTAGCAACTGCTCACCACTTCGTAACAGATAGCATTCTGGCTTTCTGGTTTTCAGTTCAGTTAACACAGATAAACTCTTCAGACAAAATAAAGTGCCTTGTCTACCTTCAAACCCCTGGTGTACACCCAAGCAAAGTGTCTCCCGGAAAGACAACTTGCACTGAGAAATCAGAACCGCCTCTCCTCTGCCTCAGTGCAGGCACTGGTTAGGAGAAGCGGGATACCCAAGGAGCCTGTCGCTGAAGCGGTACTTAGCAGTTCTGCAAGCACTGCCAGAAGTTGTTGTAAATACAAACTTCAAAAATGTGTCAGGAGATGCAAGTTAGTCAGAATTTACATAATCTGAGCTCTCGCTGAAGCTGTGCTGCAATTCTACTTTATCGGAATTTGTCAACCTATCTCTAAAAGAAACGTATTTTGACTTGAAGCTCCACAGCACTTCGTTCTCTGACGCTTAGATCACCTATAAGCCAGCAGACTGAGCGTTTCATAACTGTTCCATACCACCACATTGCTGTGCTGCAGCCAGACCAGTGCAACTTGCGAGCAGACCAGCTAAGCTATGGTGATTAATGACCCCCTGGGGACCAAGCTGCGAGACATCTCTCCTTTGCCTGAATAGTGAGCAGTGAACTTTCTCTCACAGCCTTTACACCATATTCCCATGTCTTCTTTCCCCACACCAGGTCCAGAATTTGTTCTGAGACCTGGACTTTGCCTAGGGAAACTCTGAGAGCCCTCAGCTCACAGTTTCAGCTCTTCTTTCCTAGCAGAGGCTGCTGTCACTCCAGAGCTCCTATGTCCTAGCCCTCTGCTGTAACCTCTTCTGAAGGTAGCTTTTCCTGGAGCCTTGCTACAAGGAAAATAAGTTACTTAGAGTCTGTTTCTAAGAGCAGTGCAGAAAACTCCAGTGTTGTGAAGACGCTAGCAAGAAGCTGAAAGATGCCAAGTATTTTGCTGAATGCTATCTTGCAGAATAGCAGCATGAGCAAGGCTGGACTCAGCATATCACCAAATGCATGTGGGATGGACTTGAAGACATGGCTCAGGTGGCAAGTGGGTCTGCACTGAGTCAAACTGATAGGCTTGAAAAAGGCCAGTGTTTGTCATGAAAAAGGAGCAAGAAAAAAAATACAAACTACATGATAATTTAGGAATACCAGTTCTGATATAAGCTGCTCAGATTATTCTAGGTAAACCCATCACTCAATCCATACCCACAACAAGCTGATATACAAGAGTTTCTGCAGTTGGAAAGGGCTTCCCACCTGTACCACAACTCGATCAGCATCTTTGCAAAGGCCACGGTGCCAGTGGCCCACCCCTTCAGCAGCACCCCAGCCCAGTTCTGATCTCACACTGGGTGCCACACACAGCAGCAGAGATGGCAGGAACAGAGGCACATCCACGCGTGACTTCTACACTTCCCAGAGTCCCTCCTTGCACTGATTTCTCAGCAAGCCTGAGAACAAGTGCACACACTTACTGGAGATCCTACAAGAAAGAGGGATTTGTCACTGAGGCAGCATATTTGCGATATCAGTTTAGAGTGGTTTTTAAAATCTGTTTGAAATGAGGATTCCGCAAATATCATGAGCTGCCATCGGCCAAGCACAGGCACTGCTGCACAGAGCTCAGATGCTGAGAGAGAGCAATACTGCAACAAATGCAACATCCTTTCCTGAAAACTGAAAGCATCATGGAATTTGTCTGAAGCAACAAAGCTAATCTTACGACAGTGATTAAAGTCGAACTCTGAACTGAGGTGGATTTCTACCCAAGCATACCAATCTTCATGGTTTTTGTGCTGACACTTCACATCACCTCCTTCGTCTCACCAAAACGAAACAGCCTAGCAAGGGGCCATGCCTCTGCTCTGCCAGCCAGCCAGAACCCAGCCTCATGTCCCCAGGTGTGCTTGTGGTTAGCATAACTTTTACAGTCCTTGTGATGCAAGGCCCCAGCCTACAGCCAGGAATCCCAGCTGCACAGCACCCTGCTGTGCTGTCCGAGCCACGAGCAGGCGGGGATAAGGCTTCCAGCAAGGCAAAAGGGGGGTAATGGAGCCCAGCAAGGGTGCTGGCACTCATGGCAGCCCTCATCAAGTGCTGTCCTTCCTCAGGGATCACTCTCCTATGTGGAAAAAAGTGCTAACCTCATCTGCTCTCTGCACTCAGATCCTGCGTTTGGATGCAGAGGGCTAGGCTGGCACAGGAAACATGATTTAAGAGTGTCTAGCCTCGTGCTTGGTAAATTGGGCCCATTATGCAACCCCCTGTCTGTACATATCACCTTACATATAGAGTACATATTGATGAAGGGGGATTTTTGCATGCTGAATAACATCCATATGTTATCCAGGAGATATTTCCTGTTCTCGGTGCTGCTGTGTCATTAATTTTCCTGCTTGTTTTGACTGTTTATCTCTTGAGCTGAAGTGTCTAGAACTATGAAAGCCCCGGCCAAGAAAGAGTCAGTAACATAAACATCATCAATATTTATGATGGACACCTGGAGAAAAAATATTCCACGATGCAATGCCTTGTTTTCCACCCAGCTCGGTTAGGGCTAGGACGCCTCAGAACGCTCTTCTGCTGCAGCTCTCTCTCCTCCATCCTCCCCCAGGCAGCCAGGGCACCTCACAGCACCGAGGATTTTCTGTCCCTTTAACAGTCCCCTCGCCCGCCAGACTTCCTCCTTTCATAGCCCCCGGGCACTCCCCCCTCTCTCCCCCAGGGCTAGTTAATATGTGCCAAATCCTGACACCCTGAATGGTTTCCCAACGCCGACACTAATCACGTTTTCGGGAGCAGGTCAGCAGTGAAGGAGCTGAAATTCGTGTGAAAAAGTCCCCGGGATGGCCCCGATGCCTCACACCTGCGTGCCCTATTCATCTGCACTGTTTACACATTGTCATCCACAATTAATTCTTTCCAGGGACGCTCCACCGCCTGCCCTCCCATTGCACAGGGACCCCATTTGGAGCTGTTGTGTCTGTTAAATTGAGCATAGGGTGCTGTGATTAAATTAAGTTTTGTGGTGCTCTCTCTCTCCCTCCCCTCCTCTTTTCTCTCTGCTAATAACGATGCCTGATGGACGATTGCTGGCACTGGAATAAGAGGTAATTACAGGCTCTGTAAGTAGGGGAAGAAAAGTTTATATTTGGAAATGTGAATGGGGACATCTTTTCTGGCCAGCCATCGTCGCGCCCTCGGTGCAAGGTGGGAACCACAACCCCGTGCCATGTCCAGAGCACGAGGAGGAGGGCACAGGGCCGCCCGTGAAGTTCTGCTATAGACAGAGAAAAACTCTGATCAGAGAGCCTCTATTCCTTTGCCTGAAGATGGGTTTTTTACAGCAAGTGCCATTCCCACCTCCTGGAGCAGTACAAGAGTGCTTGGCCCATGCAGCTGTGTTTGCGCATCAGTGTGGCATGCACCAGCAAAACTGCTCTTTTCCCAAGTTGCCATCCCCAAATGCACCAGGAGAAATTCCCTGAGCCAAAGAGCTACCAAGTCATGTCCCCACACTGACACGCTTCCACACCATGGGGCAAAAGATGGAATGAGAAAGGCCCACTGCAGATGAGGAGGAGAAAGAAAACAAGAGAAGACAGAAATTCAGCCAGCTTTCACAGTCTACGAGTTTGCAAAACACCCATAAGGCAGCAGCATTTTTTGCAAAGTGTTTCGCTTGTGCGTTAAGTGGACAACTGTTTTTTGTTACGGGGATGTCTGCAAAATCAAAGAGCCATTTTCTGCTCAGAACATAAACGTGCAGAAACTCTCTGAGCAAGCTGAGCTGGGTGGATTTGGCTTCACGCCTTAGTTCAGCCGCTTACAGGAACGGCTACCACAGTTTGGCTGCAGCCCTCTGGGACGGCACACTGGGTGTCACTACAGGGAGAAGAACAGATCTCAGGTCCTCCTCGCCAGCCACGGTCCAGCTGAAGAGCAGCTTCCATTTGCTGCTCAAACACTAGCTCACATCAGACAAAGAAAGACCCAAGAATCACCTTAAGTTCTGAGGCCTCTATATCCAAGACATGTGAAACATCACTGAATTCATTGGCTACTAACACAGTCTTTATGGCTTGGGAAATAGCAGCCTCTCTGATTTTTAACCTATGCAAGAAAATTGCCCCTGCAAGAGAAAATCTTCATGGCAGCAATTAGAAGACCAGCCTCCTCATAAATACTGCTGTAAAATATTGTTGCATGCCCATACGAAACATGCTGGAAAGCACATGCTACATCCCCCTCTAGTGCTGAACCACCACAGAATAACAACCTCATGCTGCTACTGCTTTCTTCAGCTGGAGTGTAGACTTTTCTGCAGCAATTCATAATTAAGCCCCATAAAGGAACCAGGAAGGTGGCTGCCACATGTGAAAGCATCTTTACTGGATGGCTGCTCCACAGCAGATGAATTCTCAGGGACTGAGAAGCCTGAGAGTCCTTGAAATAAGTAGGGTTTTAATAACTCCTGAACACCCATGTGAATCTAGGACAAGACATTTTTGTTTTGCAATTCTCCTTATTCGTTCTGTACTTCCACCAAAACGCTAGGAAGCCATGCACATCCCACACCCGATCAATCCACATCCCACAGCATCCAAGGCATCTTGTGCTTTGTCTGGGGCAGTACCAGGGGAAAGCAGCCCCTCCACAAGCAGCAGCTGTACATATTACCCTCTCAACCATCCTCCCTTGCTGCAGCCGTGGTCCTACAGACCTTACAGTGGGAAGAAGCCCACTACCATCCCGTGAAGCAGCCCCTCTGGATCAGAGTGGGAAGACCAGCTTCCAGTAGCTGCCTGTACCCTGTTGCCTCAGCCCACCTCATCACCTGTGTGCACCTACCAGGACAGTCAGGTTCAACACGGAGGTCACATCATCTGTGTGGGTCCCCAGAGCACCTAGGAGCTCACACCAGAAGCATTTGGGCTGCCAGCACAAGGCAGTGTGTTGGGCATCCCAGAACCTCCAGCGCTTTGTGAAGCAGAACTCTTCTGAGGGTCTGCACTCACTTCGCGCCCCACTTTGGGGCAGGCTCAGATCGTTAGCAGAGGAGAGAGGGGGCAGGGCAGGGGACAGACACCAGGACCCAGGTGGGTGAAATGTGCCCAAGTGCAGAACAGCTGAGAGCAGGTCTTTGTAACGAAGGCACCTGAGCAACCTCGGTGGCAGGTGGTGGGAACGGCCCTGCCTACAAAAATTTGAAGGGAAGGCTCATATTTAGCTTATTTTCCTGAAGTAGATCTATGAGAGCTCTTAATAATGTAATTATGACAAGTCCTGCAAGCTACCTACCACCTATTTCTCCCAGCGAAACCTACAAGAGTGGAGGACGTTCAGCAAATCACACCACTTGCCCTGTTAATAAACAATTTACATAAAGATGCACAGTTTTGAAGTGCTCTATAAACATAGATTAATCAATCACTAAATAATTAAGATAATTCCCTGCTCTTTTTCTCTGGCACTCCCAGGTTGATAGATGTCCCTATAGCAACGGAGCGGCATGGCCACGGCAGCGAGAATGCGCGGCTTGGCTGGGCGATGCTGGCGGAGGACCTTTGCTCTCCAGCCCTCCGAAAGTCACACAGGGCAAGCGGAAGGGGGCTGCGAGAGGTGACATGCAGGAAGGAGGCTTTCAATTTTAATGGAGATTCTTACGATGACAGTCTATGCAAATAGGTACATGAAAGAGGAGAGGAAACAGACTGGGGGAAGGGGAAGAGAAATTAACCCTGGTTCGGATTTCAAAGCAAGCCAGGAATAATTTTTGTAGCTAAGAATAGTTGCAATGCACCTTGTTCTCCTTGGTCTCTGCCCTGCATAATCCTTACGTTCAGGGTCTGAAATTACAGCTGGGGGGAGGGAGGCCAGTGTTCACAGTCCAGGAAACGCCACCGCTCAGGCCTCGGCTCCATCACCTTTATGGCTCCTTTGTGTCACCAAAGCCAGCGCAGAACAAAGGACCGGGCCCTCTGCTTTGCAGGGCCCTTGCAGTTGTTTTGCAAATGAGATTGCTTGATTGGTGAGCAAAATCAGAGATCTTTTGAAGATGTTGCCCTGGAAAGGGGGAGGAGGGGCTCAGCCATTCCCCGCAGCAAGTAGGAGGACCTGCCTGGTTGAGAATGAACTGAAGCAACTTTTCTGCAAAACTTCAGAAACCCCAGCAAGACACTACATCCGTTTCCAGAAAAGAGCTGGATCTGGTATCGTCCTGAGGGAAACTTCTGTTCTTATCTCAGCCCTCTCACCTTCACTGTCCTTTGGGGCTCTTCAGCCTGTCCCAGGGTGTGTCCTTTGGGGTCTGCTGGTCCACAGGACAGGACACTGAGTGTGGGGAACTGGCCCCCAGCCCCTGGGGAGCTGCCTGGTGTAGGTCTTGTTGACACCTGTGCAGGCGCTTGCTAGGAGACTTCCTTCTTTTTTGTTCATAAAACTGTTCCTGCACAATGAGAAAGTGCCTGTGGGAAGATGAGGATGCTGCTGAAAAGAATTTGAGTTTTGTCAGAGGTGAACTGGAACAGAGCACTTTGATTAAACTGCCCCCAAGTTTTTCATTTTAGTTGAGTTCAACATCGAAATGAACTTTCCCGAAAAGGCCTCTGTTCCTTCCTGTGCATGGAGCCTTGCGGCTGAGCTACATTTGCTGAGAACAACGTGGACCTTGCCCAAGCTTTATGGGAGCTGGGCAGAGCTCCCAGGGAGCACAGCCCAGAGGAGAGAATGGGACCCAAACCCAAGGAAATGCACTGCCTACTTTAATGTTAAGCAGACTTAAAACGAAACGTTTCATGTCAGTTCAACAAATTGAAACAAAACATTCCTACCTCAGAAACGTCAAAATGCTTCACTTTGATCCAAAAAAATGTCAAAACAGAACATGTAGATGTTTCTGAACATGACTGTTTTAATTCCAGGAAACAATTCCCTCCCCCCGCCCCCTCCTCCAAGTTTGTTCTGTTCTGGAATACAGAAGTAGAAATTCAAAATTTCACATAGCTCTCCTATGAGCCATTTATCACAGGAGGGACCAATATTCCCTATACACATATGCATGCATGAGCACTCTCCCTTGCACACCCACTCTGGCACACCTGCTGCCCATCAGCAGCACCCCAGCCCCCTTTCCAGACTGGTTTCACCACCCTTATAGATGCCTCATGCTTGGAGGATGCCCTTCAGCCCAAGCATCTGGTTGTGTTTCCCGTACACTTGAGATAAACCACTTTTTCCCAAAAGCCAAAAGAGGTGCTAAATCTCTGTGTTTATTTTTCACAGTCTTTCAGTGCTGCTCCCTCTCTGTTGCACATCCCTGAACAGGGCTCCTTGATGCCGAGTCCCATCTGGTATCTACAGGGCGAGGTGTCTGCACGATGGCTCTCTGGCATGGGTGGGACATTTCACATGGGCAGATTTCAGCCACGTCTGTCTTAGCGTTCTGGCCCAGACTGGCCAGGACTTCCCTGGGGTACTCCACACTTCTTTGCTGCCAGACTCTGGGTATTTGTTACCCGTGTTTCTTTGCTACAACCCAGTCTTTGCCTGGTTCCTTCACCTGGGAGAACTTCTCTGCATCCTGATCTCTTCCTAACTGGGAGAAAAACTTTCCTTTACATACTTCCCAGTAAGCATTTCTGCACAACAGCGATTGTCATCAGTCCTGGACATACACTCTTGCAGCACCAGGAGATACATTTTTCTCATTTTGCATAAATAACCCTTAATAATTCATTCTGCTAATTCTCTGATTCTGTCCGACTTTTCCAAATCCATTCACTCTCTAAGTGTGTAAAAATAAACTGCAGGAACAATTCATATTGCGTTTAGGGCTAAACAAACTCTCTTGGGTTCCACTGTTACCCAAATAGTACCCGCCAGGCTCGTTCCCTGCGGGCTGGCAGTGGATCAGCACTTGCAGGCTCTCTCAGAGGTTTGGATCCGATGCAAAATCCATCTTCTCACTGAGTCCTTGCAGTGTCTTCGCATGGCTCCTGCGACAGCCTAAAAGAACATCCAGAAGGCCTTATCCATCACCAGGCTGTCCTGGGCTGTGAGAGGAGAGTGGATCTGAGATGGGCTGGCTTCCAGGTGATGATTGTTCCCACCTCCTAGTAACAGCTTGCAGCAGTCCTGCCAATTGCTGGGATATGTCCCTAAATATAGGGAGGTTTGAGGCTTTGAAATGCGATGGAGGTGATTAAGAGTTCTTCCTTTTAGGGATAAAAGCGCAGTGACATTTCGTGGAAGCAGTATATCACCTTTGAGAACCAAAGCACACGTTGTTTTAAAAATAAAGAATAACCACAGAAACAGAGGAAATCAGTGTGCAGGTTATGTTCCAAAAGCCTCCCCAGTAAAGTTTCAGATGTGCTCTGTTGCAATCATCCCCCTTGAAGATTGTTTCAAGGCTGTACTAATATGTGGATCACGAGGTGACTGTTACCATGGGCACATAACTAATCAAGTTGGATCCTAATTATGTATATTACCCAATTTGGCACTTTGAGAGTGCTTCAGTGACTATTCTGCTTGTCTGACAAATAATGTGATTATTCAGTAAGCTGCTATTTTTTTTAAATGTTGCATTTTTGTTCCTTAATAAGAAACTAACCAAAAGTGCTTTTCACTTACTAAGGCATAGCTAATATTAGCAACCAGATTCAATTCTTTATGTTTAATAAGCTAATGCATATATTTAAGAATCTTTGTGCTACTCTCAGTTACCTTTAGAAAGCACTTTATCATCAGTCACTAACACTGAAATTGTCTCGTCTTTTCAACGATGAGAGCACTTTTAAAACTTCAGTTTAAGATTATAAATTACAATCCTGTTCACTTTAAAAATAGATTTTAAAATTGATACTTGTCTTTAGCTTTAAGACTGAAAACAGATTCTTTATAGAAGTAAGTCTTGGATTTATGGGAGAAGCAAGGAATTTTTCAAGAATATGTCAAAAAAAAGTTGGTGGTGCTGATGTTCTTTACCTTTCACCATTCTTTGCCCTCACAACATGAGAAAAAATGTGAAAGTTTGCTGTTTCTCCTGTACTACCACAGTGCTCCTTGGCACAAGCAGAAAACTAGGCTTTTCTGGTGACATCCATCGAAGGAAGGATGAGACCAGCAGAACAGTGGGACAGGTGGTGATGGAGGCTGCAGAGCTCGGCCATGCTTTATGTCGTCTGAGACAAGATGGGAGCCCATCAGACCTGCATCAATGGGAATCAAAATTCTAGGGACATCAGGTGCATACAGCATCTCACTTTCCTTCTCTGTCTTTCTGCCAAGTATTTACTCACATAATTTTCTCTTAAATATACTTGGGGAAAAGACAGAGGAATGCCCACCTGGAGTCTGTCCCCAGCACATTACTTTCCATCTCAATCACAAATGCACAGCCACGAGGAGAAGGCCATGCAGTGCACAGGTTTTAGCAGCCTCTTCATTCCATTCTTATGTGCACTGAAAGGACAATGCAAGGAGAAAGGGAGCTCATAAATCATCACGCAACCAGAAGGTCACCATCTTCTGTGGTTTTCTTCCTATGACATCTGGAGTGTGCAAGAGACAAATGTGCAAAGTGCAGTTCAGATGGTGGATGTGGGAATGAAGTGAATGCTTGAGCTACAAGAGGAACAGCATAACTGAATAGGAAAACACACAAACTGTGAGGGTTCTAGTTAAAACTAACAATAGGAATGTGTGATCTGCCAGAGGTGATGACAAGTGGATAAGGTCATGACAAGAAGACGCAGGAAGTACCCATGTGATGGCCGGATAAGAGATCATCAATACAAACAAATTGTGGCAGGCTTTGAGCACTTTCTTTTGAAAATCCTGAAGAAAACTCATTGGTGAACCAACCCAACAGCTGATCAGAGGGAAGATGAGGACCCTCTGCCCTTGCCATCTCAGTTTGGATGGGTGAAAGTGGTGAACAACCCCTCAGTCCATGCCAGATGTCCACTGGCATCAGTGTGGCATCCGTCCCCAAATGCCAGATGGGTGGTCTGAAGGGGCAAGACTTACCTGGGGTGGCTGCAGGATTGAGAGGTGGTGGTCCTGTGCCAGTGGGTCAATTAGTGTGCGAACGAGCATGTGCAATTGGAGCTTGTATGTCTGTCACTGTAATGCTTAGCTTAGGTATTGTTTTTGTATAACTGAAGCATTAGTAATAAAATCAAGTCAGAATATTGGCTTACGTGGTAAAGGGCAGTGTCATTTCACTTGATATTCCCTGTGCTGTTTGCCATCCGATTCAGCCAGCGCTCCCTTTGCTAATAAATGTTTAGATTCACAGCTTTAGTTGCTCTGTGACACTAGGCACCATGAGACTAAACAAGGCCTCCCCTCACTTCCCCAGCCCCCACACCATTAAAATTAATTAAACTCTTCTCCCGTGGCATCCAGGTGTCTTCAGTCTCACCTCTAGCCACCCATGGGCGCGAGGATGGCAGCAGAATGGCTCCTGCTGGTGGGGCAGCCTGGCCCGCCGAGCTCCCCAGGCATGCAGGGAGCTGCCCGCTATCAGCAGTGCCCTGCCGCAGGTCAGCACGCTGAGCTGTGTTCTCCTAGGTTGGTCATTTTCCATCAGTCTCCATCTTCCTCACAGATCTTTTCGGCGTACCAATTAATCCAGAGGGTTTTCATTTACTCAGGCCGTCCAATCCAGCACTGCGCTAATACCCCCCACAATCACTGCCAACAGCTCGTAATACATTTTAACTGCTCCTTGGCCTTTGATGTGTTAGCCTTCTGGGCAACATTATCATTACTCTTTATATACCTCCATAGATGAATGTAGCACTGTACAGCAGCTTGCATATGCTAACTGCGAGCCAGGGTTTGTTTGTGCCTGCAATAAAGCGCGTTGTCCTAGGACTCACATGAGAATCATGCTCTCTTTGCTAGTAAAATCCCAGACGAGCTGCTGACTCCAAATAAACATTAATATCCTGGGAGATCTTATTTTCAAAGTGGATGAGCAAATGTAGTCAGGAGCGGGACAAACCAGAAGAGATCCCTCCTTACCTGGGGAACGGTGCTGATAGGAAGCCTCAGTGTGGCAAGGAGTTCTGGTAGGGTCGTGGTGTGGGCACCACATCAGTGCAAGCAGGTAGTGTGTCTGGCACACGTGCACATGTTGTAAATAAAAACACTGCCCTAGCTGGAGCACCAGATACAACTAAATTCAGGGAAATATAAGGGGCAATTTGTAGGGAGCCGGGGGCATGCATTCTTCACAACTTTGGAGCCATTTACGGTTTTGAGGGCTCTCTTAATGGAAATAGTTACAATTGCATTTCTCAGGGAACATAAATCAGCATGGGTGGCGTCAGGCTGACAATTTGGAAAGGCGCTCAGCCCAGCTTGGAAACTGTGAAAACATCTGAAGGTCTGAAAGCTTAGTCTGAGACTATACAGGTTAGCCAAGGCTGGTTTACAACTGCCACATGACACACAGGTGCTTATGGTGGGCAAGTGGAGAAACAGGCTCCCTAAAACAGGCTATTTTAGTGGGAAATGATGGGTAACCAATGTTAATATGGGAGCGCATGGTGGGAGTAATTTCTAAGGAGAGCTGTCAGGGTCAGCATGAGAAAGGCATCAGATCCTGGTACTTCATCCCCTATCCTGGCCAGCACTGGGGGAGATACTGCCCATGCCCAGCCAGGCCACAGCCCCCAAACTGTCCCACTGACCCTGCCACGTTGTCTGACACACGGCGGTCCACTGCTCCCCTAGGCCCCACAGCCATCCTTAGCTGCACAGCAAAGCCCTGCTCATCATTGCCCTCTCCTATCCTCCAGAGGCTGTCTCTCCTTTGCGGAAGTGTCCCCTGTCCTCCTCCACCTTCTCACAGAGGTACCATCCCACCAACAAGCTGATGCCCGCTCTTACCCCTGTCTGCCAGTGGGAGAAGTGCCTGACGTGGGGGCCACTGGCAGGTCTCATGGAAGGGGACCTCAGGTTTCAATGCCACCAGCACCAGGCCTGGTTTCAGGCAGCACGGCAGGAGGCAAACAACAGGCCGCCATGTTGGAGCTGCCACTGCACACCCAGTACTGCAGCAGAAAGTACTGTGAGGGGGACAGCACTCCAGTACAAAGGGAACGGGCCCCTGAGAGTTCATTGTGAAGCAGCCGCTGACATGCACAGCTAGCAGTCAGGAACGCAAACTGTGCTTTCTAAAAATACAAAAGCATGGCGCCCGAGGGAGGGTGGCTCCGGGCAGGAGGCTGTCACTACGTCCCCGGGGGTCTTCCAGGGGGCACCCTGCCTTCCTGTGCCACCCAGAGTAGCCTTGCGCAGGGGGCTGGGCGATCCTCACAAAAATAGTTGCTGCAGGAGGCCACAGCATGCCTGCAGGCTGCCGCCATGCTGCACAAGTAAGACCAGGCAGAGAGAGTCCCCTCCTTCGTGAGCCCTCAGGGGAGGCCATGTCCTCCCAGCAGGTTTTGCAGGGATGAGATGTTTCTCCCAACAGAGGTGTGGGTTTGCAGTAGAGCTTGGCAGCCCTGAAGAACACAGCCAGACACACCTGCACTGCGTGGGCAACCCATAATCTGCCATAGGGACAAAGACAGCCATCAGGCATTCCAAGCCCCTAGGAATCGCAGATAGAGAGCACTCCCCAGCCTCCCATGCTGCACAAGGGTGTGAATCCCACCACCAAGCATTGCTCTGAATCCCCGAAAGACCCTTAGCAGTGAGTCCTTCCTGCCACTGCTCCCCTCAGGCAGGAGAGAGATGATGCAGCACCTGGGAAAGTCACCAGGAAAGTACTGGCTGCCTTGCACAGATACCTGGGGCTTTGCAGGACCCAGCATTGTTCCCTGCAGAGATCCTGCCGCATGTCACACAGGGAGGTGCAGATGCAGAAAGCATCCAGTCTGCACAGAAATGGTTAAAATCACTGGTAAATAAAACTTGCAGGACAAAAGCACGGTGTGGGCAAAGAAAAGCATCCTTTCCAGCACTGCCAACCCCACATACTCCAGAATTACGTGTCAGGCTCCAGAGAATCGTGGCTTAAAAGTCACAAGGGTTTTTGTTCTGGTTTTTAAAGAAAATTATGAATGTTTGAGCTTTTCCTAATTGCACTCTGGTTTCTTGAACTTTATGATCACATTTTCAAACTTTTCTCCAAATCCCTGAGGGCTACAAACTTCTACATTTTTATTATAAAATAAAGTTGAGAACCTCACCTAATGCCCAGAGCTTTGGGGCAAACAGCAAAGATCAAAAGACTTACGCTAAAATGAGAAGAATAGGAAATTCTGGAGATCTCAAGAATGAAAGACCTGCAACAGACACGTCTCTTGCCATTTTTCTCTATTGTTGGGCAAAAGAGCTTTCAGAAAATACTTTGCTGTTTCAAAAAACATCCTATTGCTTAAGTGCATTTTTTGCCTAGTTTAAGAGCAGGTCTTCAGTAACATTTTGCCTTTGAGAACAACATCGTTGGCAGCCAATGGGCACAGAAAAGTTAAAACCAGAGGTTGCTGCCCCAGGCTGTCACGGACAGAGAAGCACAATGTTTCCAAGAACATGTTGTCTACTCTGCCTTGCTGTCCAGGGAGCAGTGAAGGTTCAGAAACATTATCCAAGGTCAAACCCTGACTCGACCTTCAATCTTTAGCGTGATCCATACTGATTTTGCAGAAGATAAACTTATTGCCAAAAAGGGGCAGGTGGGTGCCATCCAACTTACTTTTTTTGTTTCCTGCAACACTGAAAGACCTGCCATTTGCCTTTTCAGGGGTACCTGTGTTATGGCTTAGATAAACTGTGATAAATGTAGGAGTCCATAAAGAGTTCGGTGATCCTCAAAGATTAAAGGCCAATCTGAGTGTGGACTCACTACCAAGCCTCTTGAAAGGGTCTGGTATGCGGCAACCTGATTATTGATTGCTGCCCGTAAGAGAACGTGATACTCCTCTGTACGCTGGTCTTGTTAGATTTATTTACCGTAACACTTCCTGAAACATCCTCTTGTGGAGATAATGGCTTCCTTTGTTTGCTGTTAGAATGAACAAATGGAAATAAAAACATGCTGCTAATAATTGTGCCCTGCTATAATTAAAGCAAGACAAAAGCACTGCACTGCTGGGTTTGGCTCGCCGTTGCCTCTGTGCTTGGACAAGACATAGCACAGGGGGTGACCACAGGAGCAGCAGCAACCAAAAGACAACAGTGCCTAATTCAGCTGGAGAACTCAAAGCCGTGAGGCTTCTGTCAGGCCAAAAACTCAGCAAAACATCCAGGATGATGAAGAATACATTTGGATAATCAGAATACTCTGCTCTTCACACTCCAGCATTTCACCTAGGTATTTATTAATAGGAGCAGGAAGAAACTGTGTCCATGAGCAGGTTCTTCCATAATTGTCTGATAGGGATTCACTTCCCTCTGTTTCCAAAATAACTCATGGTGGCCAGAGAAAGGACAGAGGACAGATGTGCCTTATTCCTTTGACACAGTGGGGTAAAGAATGAGGTTTTCCTTTCTTTTCGTGCAATGAGGAAGGCACAAACTGGGCAGAAATCAGCCTGCTTTTGAACTCACCAAGAGGAAAGCAGCAACGGGGCTGGCAGCCAAGGCATGCAGCTCTGCTGGCATGCGGACCAGGAGCCAGCCACCCAGAGCACTGCTCCCGGCAAAGCTCAGCGCTTGTGGCCTAAGGAGCTGCAGAAGGTGAAGACAGATGGTAAAGTACACAAATAAGCAAAGGGTTTTCAACAGTCCACTTGAACTTTTCATGGTCCATCAGCACTATGCAGAAAGGCCAACAGCTCTGTGCAGGCAGGAGGCAACAGGACTTGAGCAGGATGGTGCCCATCGGCTCCCAGTATGCTAGGGCCCTGAGCTTCCCTCAGATCAAAGGACACATCTAGAGCCCATCATACCAGGCTCCCAGCCTTCCCAGCGTGGCGTCAAGGCATGGTGGAGCCCTGCATCACCTTCCCCTTCCTCCAGAGTCTTCATCATTTTCACACCACCAGGAAGCAAAATATGGCTTTCTCCACTCCACAAGTAGCTGCAAAAGAGTTCTCTCTGTAAGAGAGAACAGAGACATCATCTTCAGGCACCACAGTCAGCAGTGCAAGAATGGCAAAGGAGCAGACAAGAAGCAGAAAAAAACACAAGCTCCACAGCAGCACCACCACTTTCACCCTGATTAGCCCTGTAACTCTGGAATATTAGTGTGGTCCTACCAGGTCAGGTACGCACTTAGACACAGCTCTACTTTGGACTGCATGACATAAATGAGCTTTTTTGTTTTGGTATCTAAAAAAGAGATTTTTTTAATGTAAGGTTGTTTCAATTTAAGCCTGTACCAATTTCAGCTTGACAGTCAGGAGTGGACAGAGCAGAAATAAGGTGGAGACTAGGACATCACAACAGAGTTAAGGAACTAGAGGCCATGGGAGTCAGCATGTTGGCAGACTATCTGCCCAAATCTGTTCACAGGGGAAGATTAAAGTTTTCAGGTGGCTAAAGATGCTCAGTTGCTGGCTGGAGCATTATCTCAGCAGCTAGAGGACTTGCTCTAGAGTTGTGCCATGACTCAGGCTTTGCTGACATCCCACTGATGCCTGCAAAGGCATTGACTGTCGTGTTCTTGTATGGTGCTCTCCTGAGCAGTTTAAGTCTATGGAGTTAGAACTTGATCACAGTCTACCCCAGTGAAATTATTTAAAATGTAAGCTTGGATACAAATGAAGCACACACACCTCAGATCAAGACACAATTGCCCTCAGAAGGTGAAAGACATCTACAGCTGGAAGCTGGGGAATCTTCTATCACACACATCAGCTCCCCCAGGCTCATACCAAAATGGCTTGTCACCTGACCTACAGAAAACACAGCGTTTTCTGAAAACTCACAGCCAGCATATGTCGGAAGAATAGCAGACAACGCTTGTTTTTCCCATGAAGCTAAGAGAAGCAATCAAGGCTATACGAATCGGATTCAGACTTAAAGAAAGTCCTGATGGCCTGCCAACAACGTTTTACCAGAGTCTAAAGGAAACTTAAGCTGTCAAATATTTATGAAGCTGTCTTTTACATCTAGTCCCTAAGGAAATGAAACAGTCAAGATCAACTAGACCCACTAATTACGTAGTTAACAAGTGACTACAATAGACAATAAATAATATCTCATTTCCCATGGGGAAAAATAAACATCACGGAAACAAACAGGCTTCCTACAGTCTGTGCAATTCCCTCCCACCAGTATGTTTGCCTTTGAAGTAAGCCTGCTCCAATGCCACCCTTTCTGCAGGCAGGGGCAGCCAACCAGGATGCTCATGCACAGCCGGGCACATGGTAGTGGCTTGGGCTCTCTCTCAAACCACTGGGAGTGATTTCTCTGGAACTCTCCGTGCCACTCGAGGCATAACCAATGCTCACCTGGCCACCAAGCTCACATTTAAAACGACTTCCCTAAAATAAAGAAGAGGCTGTTTTTTCACTGCTGACCAGCTGAAGCATACATTTGCACTGACAGCTCCGAGTGCTCCATGGGCCCCCGCACGAGATGAAGCCATCAGGAACATCACAGGAGGGTGCTCTGTCCCCTCCTCTGGCTGCTTAAAATAAGTGTCACCAAAGCAGATGGATGCTGGCGCTGTGTCTCAGCAGGCACTAATTTAGCCCATACGCGGTGCTCTTCCATCATTTGTTCTGGGCAGAGCTTAATTGCAAAATCAATTATTTTCCTATCAAACAGAATTGTATAAGAGCAATGTCATGGGATTTTTATTTTTATTTTTTTTAAGCCTGATGGATGCTAAATGGGATTTGAATAAATATAAACAACTTCAGCTCCCGTCAGTGCTAAGAGAAGTGCTGCGGGGGCAGAGAGACAGCAAATGCCCAGCACTGGGACACGGCCACCAGGAAGGCAACAGGACATGCTCCTGGCCACCCCACCACGGGACATGAGGACCTGGGCTCTCCATTGTGGGATGCCACCACAGCCGAGACTGGTTGGAGTTGCAGATGGTGTGCCCCAGCAGCTGTGAGCGGCCTCCACAGAGCACTGCCAGCCACTTGGACCAGGCCTCTTCCCAGCCCTGCTCACCCTCCCACCTCCCAGGATGGGCCGCTTGCCTGCAACATGCCGGGAAGCCGTCCCCAGCATGGAGCTGGCACAGACACACAGCAGGACCCAGCATGGGGCTGAGGAGAAGGGAGCACAGCCCTCATTCTGGCATCAGGCTACAGCTGCCTCAGCTCCCGGCAACATGTGCCCAGCCCTCTGTAGCCCTGCTTGAGCATTCGGCCGGGCCAGATCACCTCCAGAGGCCTCGTCACACCTCAGCCTTTCTGTGATCCCGCAAGTGATTTCCATCTCAAGACAAGCCTGGTCAATTTGTTCTCATTTCTTGCCATCTATCAGAGCGGGATCAGACATAAACAGACTTAATGGCCACCCCAGACACACAATTTTCCTTGTGTCGAGCCAGACCAAACCGCAGGCAGCAGCTGCTAGTCACACAGCCCAGAAACCTACCTCATGCGCATTCATGAATAAGCCCAGGGCAACCAGCATTTGAGCAGTCCAGAAGGCTGAGCAGGAGACATAAAAGCAGGTCACATTCTGCTTTAATTACAATGGAGATCCCTGGAGAAAAATTACAGCTCATCTTGTTTTTAAAGAGCTAAATGTATCTGGGTGTTAATTGTTCAGCCAGGTGGGCTGCGTCACCCAGGTGGTGATGACAGAAGTGAACTGTGGCCTCGGGGAGCCACAGGTGGAACAAGTCATGGCAACGAGCGATTGTCCCTGCAGAAACCCTCCTTCTCCAGCCCTGACAGCCACTGCAAGAGCAACCCTCCCTTGGAACAGGCTGGGCCTTGCTGTATTAGGATGGGTGCTGACCCATCTCCAGCATCCTCCTAAGCCATAGGACAACACAGAGCAACTGAGGGGAGAACAAAGAAATGAGAATACATAAGTCTCAGGAAGCTGTTTCTGGCACTAGGAACAGAGCCAATCACCTCAAAAGCTCACAGGAAAAGTAGCCAAGCTCATAGCTGTGCAGCAAGAAAACCTTACCTGAGTAACATATGAGATGCTAAGGTCACATCTTGAACTGTGGGCCAACGTAGTGTGAAATCTGGCACAAATCAAGTCACCACCACTTGTATCAGGTACGTCTGCTGAAGTACAGCCTTTGGGCAGCAGCTGGGCTGAGCTCAAGTTATGTTAAATTCTATAAAAACACAGAAGAAACGACAGCCCCAGCTGCAAAGTGGAAACGCAGAGCTTGGCTCCCCACCAGTGAAGGAGGCACATGAGCCATTTCATATTTTTCAAGCAAATGTATGAAGCTGCTTTATGAAACCATGAAGCACTGATCCATTTGGTGCTTTTTTTTTTTTTTTTTTTAACAAAGTCTACACCACGGATCATTTTGAGCTCCAATGAGAGGTCTGCCAACTTCTGTACAGTTTGGTTTTGAAATGCTACCTTTAGTGCCTCAGGCTTGCATCCCATGAAGCCCAGTGTATATCTTTGCACTTGAGAGTATTTGACTAAATAATAATAAAAAGATCTAGGCGATGGCTTAGATGAGACTGTTGTGAGGCCTTTAATCCGGAGAACAGTCTGGCTCTGGGCATGCAACCACTGCCCTCAAGTGGCGTGAGCTGGCAGGACCTTCCGCCGCGCAGACAAAGGGTGAAGGCAGCAGCCTCTGTGCTGGGGAGAGTTACTTGGGCATATTTGAGCTGAGAAAAAAAAGGGGGAGCATTCATAGAACGTTTAGAAATGTACCCTTTAAAAGCTGAGTCCAGGAAGTGGTCCGAGTAAAGAAAAGGCAGCTTTGTCTTAGGGTGAAACCGGTGGGGCTCAGCCCTGCCCCAGGAAGCTGCTGCCCAGCATCTCCTCCAGCACTGTTCCTCTGGGCAGCTGCTGCCCAGCCCCACCACTCGCCTCCTCCAAGGCCAAAGCCTGCCCTATACCGAGCTAGACAATGCAGAAATCTTTCCTGCAGCCTTCCTGTTCCACCTCCAGCCACCGTGCTCAACACCACCAGGTCCCACATCCCAGATCCCACCGCAGTGAGCAGCAGTTTCAAGGCTGCAAAGCTGCTTGGCCAGGTCTGAATGCCAACACCCAGCTATGGTGCCTGTGTAGAACAACTGAGCATCCCCAGCATGAATCAGGGTGAAGGCGTTACACTCATTTATTCTGCTTCTCTCAACCAGTCGCTCCCTTGGTCCCTGTGGTGTTTCCCGGGAACCAGCTTTAACTACTGGGAACCAGCAGGAATGCTTGAAGAGCAAACAACTACCAGGCATTTTTTCAATTATTGGGGCAGTCAAAGCATTCTTTTGCAGTCCTGCAAAGACAAAGAGTGAGGGTGTTTCAGTATCGTCCTTTTAAGAAGCCAAGGAGGCAGGGAGAGGTCTGAGTCTCTCAATAACCACTTAGCTGCCCGGCATGGCCTTCTCACATCTTCAGGCAGCATCCATGTACAATTAAAAGCCAAACACAGTGAAAACAAATATTTGAAGATCTGTGGTGGGGAAAAATGTGAAGGGAGCGAGGAAAAGAGAGGCAGTTGCTGGGCACTTCTCTCCTGCAGTTTCTGCAAGTTCCTACAAGACTTGCCCACATGCAAGACCTGGGCAGCACCTCTGTGCTCCTGGGAATCTTGCAGCTGCCCAAAGCAGAATGAAGCACATGGCACAGCAGCCACCTCCCCTCACTCACCTGGCTAGTGCCCCAGCAAGGCAGCTGGGCAGCATCCTCTGCTGTGTCGCCAGCAGAGCCCTGTGAGCAGTGCGTGGGCACTGGCAGCAAGGCTGCAGGAGACGCCACGGGCACTCAGACACCAGCAGTTCCCGGCACAGCTCTGTCCCCCTGCTTTCCCCTCTCCCACCCTGATCAGGGATGCCATGCTGGCCTCCAGAGCTGTTGTTGGTGCTTTTCCGGCCTGGCTTCCAGCCTGGAAAACAAAGTTCCCAACCCAAAGCGAGCAGGAAGGATGAGGGAGGGCAGCCCCAGCATTCCTCCCCGCTGCCAGCGGCGTTTCCAGAGCAATGGGGCTGGAGAAGTCGAGACGACGGAGCTCCCAGATGAATGGTGCAATGAACACATCCTTGCAGCAGGCAGAGAAACACTGTAATGACCTTCAGCAAAGGGATTAAAGCTTGGCCATACCTCTGCCAGCCTCCCGGGCTGAACTCCCTTCCCCAGTACCAGGAAGAAAGAGACCACAGCCCTATAACAGCACGCATTCTGACAATTTCCCAATCTAAGTTGCTCTTTTAGACCTAGGCTTTACATTCTGCTAGCAGAGGACGAGGTTTTGCCAAGGAGGAAAGATTTCCTTAACACAGAAGGACTGAAGAGTGCTCCTGCTCACCCAGTGCTGCCAGGAAGGGATGGAGCAGCAGGCAGCCCCACCAGAGCTCCCGAGAGCTGCGCTCCCAGGCCTGTAAGGTAATGGCATTCACTTCATTCTGGCTTAATGTCTTCAGTCCTGTGTGTGCCTAGAGACCCACACCTGCCTCTGAGGATGGCTTAGGTCCATTTGCTCTATAAATGAAGGGAAAACATGCACAGGAGTCAGGGAGCACCCACAGATGGAGCAGGTGACATGCAAGTCCACAGCACAGACAGTGCAGGGAAGCGTGTCCCATGCGCAGCCGGGCACAGCGAGCAGCTGGGGACCACAGGAGATCACCTCTGCAGCAGCTGGGGAAACGGCCTCTGGCAGCCACCTCTTCCATCCCTCTCACCTCCTCTGTGCCAGCCACCCAGCTCCTGTTTCCTGCGTGCATGCCATGGAGCCTTGTGCCCACGCCATGGGGATGCGCTGCGGAGCCTGGTGGAGGAGCACGCCATGCAGAGCCTCTGGGCAGCGCCAAGGGGGGAATTACATTACTGCGTTTTGGGGAAGCAGGGAAGATTAATTATTTTATGCAATCAAAAAAATTCTAAATGGTACTCTGACAAGAAAAAGTCGCATCAGGAAAAGGGATATGAAAGCCCCTAGCAGCTTTTTAGAGAAACCACTAGTACAAGGGGGAAATTTGTTCCCAGCCTTCCTGTGGAGATACTGAGTTATGGCCAGAAGAACAAGCGCTTTACAACACCTGTTAAAAATAAAGCACTCTGAATGCATCAACGTTTTTAAGCATTGGCTTCAGCAGCACCTTGTGGGCAAGAGCTCTTCTGCCTCTCTTTACCACTTTCCAATGGTCTTTTCTCCCACTTTCGCGCACTCTGCCCTCACATTTGCTGTGAGAACAGACGCTGGGAGAGGAGGGAGGCAGAGCAGAAGCTGCACAGACTGCCCGGTGCATTGCTGAAGTCAGAGTGCTCCCGCTTGGCTCCTCTGGGACCGACACGCTGAGTCCTGGGACAAGCATCAATTGGTTGTCCATGCAAGCTGCAGAAGTTGTCTGTTGTTACTCTATACATCAAATAAGATAAATTATAATTTACACAACATCTCAAAAGAGATTTCCATTTCAACAGCTGCTAAATAAGAGCGGTGGCCTGGAGGAGAAAAGGTGCAGTGGGAAGAACTCTTGTTCTGCTTGCATTCATCGGATTTTGTTCAGACTTCTGAGTCAATCCATTCCTCACCTCACCAGCTGCTTACAGAAGGGACCTCTAACCTCTTCAGCAGGATGAACAAGTCCTCTGAGAGCCCAGGTCACCCGCAGAGCACCTCCCTGACCAGTGCCGCACCACCATTTACATCTGGCCAGCAGGCCACAGACACAGCCCTGAACGCCATCCTTATCGTGGTCCTCTTCATTGTCATGGTGTCCCTGGGGTGTACGATGGAGATAGCCAAGATTACAACCCACCTCAGGAAACCCAAAGGCATAGCAATTGCTGTCATGTCTCAGTATGGCGTAATGCCCTTGACAGCATTTGCACTGGGCAAGCTCTTCCAGCTGGGTCCCACGGAATCCCTGGCCATCCTCATCTGTGGCTGCTGCCCAGGGGGAAACCTCTCCAACATCTTCAGTCTGGCACTGAAAGGCGACATGAACCTCAGGTAAGCAAGGCTGAGGGCACGCTTGTTGCCCAGGGCACTCCAGTGGTACGACTGGCTCAGAAGCTTAGCCAACATCTGCCATCCACGGGAAGCTGGGCAAAGTTCTAAGGCTAGAATCATTTTAAATCACCCGTACTTCTCAACAAGCCAGTCTGTCCCTGTGAGAAGTGTGAAGCTTTATTCTGTCACTTGTGACTTTCTGAAATGTGAGTTGTACCCATAACGAGGGCTCATTCCGATCTTAAATAGCACACGGGCCACCTTCCCCCTGTCTAGTCGTATCATGTCCTCCTGTAACTGGATGGTGCTGTCGAAGCCTCAGGGACAGTCTGAGAAAGAGTGAGGTAAAGTTTCAGGTTAAAACCATGTGTCTAAGGCAGTAACAAGATGAGTATATTTCACAAATATGTGCCAGTCTTCTACTGAAGGCTTCTTTCTCCATCTCAGCATCATAATGACCACATGCTCAACGCTGCTGGCAATCGGACTAATGCCCCTGCTCCTGTATCTTTACTCGGGAGGACTATACGAGGGTGGTCTGGAGGACAAGGTACCTTACAAAGGAATAATCATCTCCCTGGCCCTCATGCTGATCCCCTGCGCCATCGGCATCATCTTGAACGAGAAGAAACCGCAGTACACCAGCTTTGTCATCAAGGTAAGAAGCATCCTGCATCAGTCACCTTTCAGCCAAGCACCTCCAGGATGTTTACAGAGACACAGGCACCGACATATTAACTTAAAGCATGCCACAGATCAGCGAAAGGGTTGAGGACAGTCCTCAGGACATCCACTCCACTGCTTTAGGCACCAGAATATTTTCCCAAGGAAAAGTCCTCCATGTTTACCAGACAAACACCATCTTGGAGGCAGCTTCCTGCTTTGCTCTCCTTTGTTGGCTTGTTTTGATTTCAATTTATTTTGCTACAAGTAGCACTAAAGAGCCCCATAGGCACTGACCCTATCTCTGTAACAAAAGCAGTCCCTGGATTAAAAAAAAAAACAAATTTTCCCACTGGTCTCAGAGCTCTACCAGGGGGCAGAATGCATATCCCAAACTTGCTGCTTACATCAGTGGAGTAACTGCCCTGCAGAATCCACTAGATCACTAAGCAGCTGTTTATGCCTAGAATCATCTGCCTGCCTCCCTTGTACATCAAGAATTAAAACATCAGAAGAATATGGACAGTCAGCTGAGCCATTGCCTAATTCAACCTCTCCAAGAGCAGTACCCAGAGAACTGCTAACAACTTTGTAGAACTGTTTTTCTCAGTTTCTTTCACCAAGCCAACACTTCATCTGAGAGATCTGGGAAGATTTGAGCACCAGGACCTAACAGAGACCTGACTAAATGGCATTAGGAATCCCAGGAGCCCAAGCACCAGGCCAGAAGCAGAAGGAGCAGAGCTCTTTATGTTTCTTTAGCCAGCACAGGGCAGCGATGATCAGAATGTTTCAAATGAGACATGGAAATTCTAGCATAAGAAGAGCTCCGCTGACCCTCAGGTCTTGTTCCTTTCTGCTAACACTGCTTTGCCAGTAATTTTCTCTACAGCAGAGGAAGGGAGTAGATGGAGAGGTAACTGGGCACAGCTGCTTCCAACAGCTGGGACAGGTTTTGTTGGGGATTTTCCTCTCATTCATGTCTTGAACACTTTTATTTCAGGCAGGGATGGTTGTGCTTCTACTATCGTCTGTCGCAATAATCACCCTGTCTGTGGCCACTGTGGGAAGTGGTATCACGGTTATCATCTCACCATCCCTCCTCGGATCTTCTGCCTTGATGCCTTTTATTGGATTCCTGCTGGGCTACGCTCTCTCTGCAGCCTTCAAGCTTAATGACCGGTATGTTCCTCTGCTCCTCACTCCCTCACTATTGCCAGAAGGAACAGAGAGGCAGGGCAGCTCTCAAATACAATGGTAAAAACATTGGTTTCAACATGGATGTACTTTTGTAAAATAAACAATGACTGCAGTGCCCCAAAAAGGGTTCTAGGAGCATGAGTAGACATAATGCAGGCTGGTCCCAAGTCAGTACTCCCACACCTCAGTTCAGAAAATAAATGAGTTCAGCCTTTCCTCAGCTCGGCAGAGAGGGGAGGAACAGCTGGAGAGGTTTCTTTCATGGGTCCCTGATCACCACGGGAGCGGTGGGAGCCCATTACAAGAAGCAGATGGATGGGTTTGTCTTAGGCCAGCAGCGACCTGCAGAGTATACATTACAGGCCTCTGCTCTTGGTAGAGAAGTTGGGGGAAGAAAAAAATGCGTAGCACCAAGGAAACCTCGGCAGGGAATCAAGGGATACCATCAGGGACCAAGCCCCAAGTGACAGAATTATTCCTCTACCAGTACTTATCCCAAGCCAGTCAGCACATTCAGGTGAAATCCCAGGATGGAAACCTTGCACAAAAAGGTCCTTCCCTTTCCCATCCTACCTAACCCAGGTAAGAAGCCCTCCAGTCCTCAGTATTTTCTATTCACTTTGTGCCTTCACATCATAGACTCCTCTCTACCTCAGGAGCAGATCCCTTCCCTGTGGAAAGCTGCAGAGTTGGACACATGTCCTCCTAACACCATTAAGCACCAAGTCCATGTCAGCAGCATGACGTGTCCCCTCCTCTTGCAAAGGGAGCACAAGGTAGAGCCCCCTAGGGTTCCCAATACTCCTCCTGATAAAGCAATTTTCAGCACAGATAAATGCACCAAGCATTGCAGCAGCAGGGTGGGCACAGTTCACCTTAGATTGTTTTTAAAAATGGATCAAATCCATCGGAGTTTAACTTCTCCTCCTTCAGGTGCAGGCGGACAGTGTGCATGGAAACTGGCTGCCAGAACGTCCAGCTTTGCTCTACTATCCTCAAAGTCGCCTTCGCCCCAGACATCATTGGCCCCCTGTACTTATTCCCACTGCTCTACCTGATATTCCAGCTCGGAGAGGGCCTGCTGCTGATCCTGCTCTTCAGGATCCATGACAGGATAAGGAAACTGAACGGCAAGTACAGCCTTGCTCCTGCATTTCTTACGCTTTCCAGTCCAAACCACACACGCTTACATGTAATTGCCAACGAATTGCTGCTTTCTAGGGACAGAAGGCAGCTGCCCTTTACCCACCTCAGTCACCATACACAGCACACTGAGGTAGAAATCACAGTCACTGAGACAGATCCTGGCTTCACTGCAGGCTGTCGCGAGGTTCACTGATGGGTGTCGCTTCTGGGGTGGGGGAGGCCTGTGAAGTGCCACAGCTGAAAGAAGGAACTATTTGGATTTCTTTTCTAGGAAAGTACATATGTAGATTCCAAAAAATATATAAACACTATTGGTATACATGTGAGCTTACCAACTTCAGCAGGTTGATAACGTCAATGCTCAGCTGTGTGTCTGAAGTTCAGAGACTGAACTGCAGAATGAGACCCTGCAGCAGCCATCCTGGTGCTGCTTGTAGGCCAGCTTCTTCCAGGCCCCTGAGAGAGGGAAGCAGCTGGGCAGCACCATAGGCTGCTGCTGCAGGAGCATTTCACCATGCCTTATAGCTGCAGTTGAAGGATGGCTGGCACTGCTGTTACCAGGAGTTCTCATTCTCTGCTAACATGAGAAAGGAAAAGCAAATGGGAAAGAAAAGTTGTTCCTTCGGTGCAGAGCAGGTGACACCGAAAACAGCCACACAGTGCTTGCAAGATTGCTGTAAGGGGTGACTTTCCAGGCTCTCATTCACAAGACTGGAAACAAAACGGCTTAACGCTTTGACAGGACTTCAAAAGCTTTATTTTTTTTTTTAAATCTCCTTTAAAAATCACTCAGCAACACCAAATTGCCGTTGGGCCACAATCTTTTTAACACTTTGGCTCAGAACCACGTGTTCTCACGGGGCTTCTCTTCAGGTGCAGCAGAAGTGATCGGTGCAGCTGTGGACACAGACACTGCTCGAGTGATGAAACCGGTGTTGAGACGCTGCAGGGAGAGTGGGAAGCCAGGAGGACAGCACAGGCCGTCTCTGCAACAGCCGCTATCACAGCCCCCCTCTGCAGCTGGCTTACAGGTGTCCAGTTCTGTGTGAAACTTCAATCCATCTGCTCATTTTACACCAGAGGATCTGCCACAGAGCTGTCTCCACCCCATTTTCCGAAGACCCCACTCCACAGGAGCCTCTCCAGCCCATCAGGGAGGCTTCTAGGCTCCCATGCCGGAGGTGCAGTCACTGTAGCAACCTACAGTTACTGTTCTTCTTTAGCAACAGTTGAGGGCTGCACTCCTAAGTGACCACCCCTAGTTCTGCCCATGTGAGAGCCACAACCCCCATGAATTTCACTTAGAACCGGTCTGTGGACACACATTGCAAGCAGTTTCAAAAGATGTCACTGGAGATTCGCGTACTTTCTCAAATAAAGACCTAAAACGTGGTGTGAGAGTTTCCCAGCGCAGGAGCCAGTGAGACGCAGGGTGCAGCTGAGCAGCCCAGGGCTGCTGGCCACTCCTGCTCCCCATGAGCCTGCAGCATGGCACACCCCGCTCACCATGCAGTAGGTGCCACAGATCCTCGCAATGCAGCTCCCCAGCTGCAGAGCTTGGGGCCAGCAAGCGGCACCTCTGAAACTGCATGAGCCTGAACGTGCTTTGTAGGACTCAGTCACAGAACACCACCGTTATCTTCACACAACAAAGATACGCGTGAGGGACAGTCATCACACCTATGACGTGCTAAAAATACATCGTAATCTGAAGTAATCCATGTTAACTAAGAATAAACAGGATCATACCAAGAACCTACACTTAAACACAGCATCGTTTCTGATCAGCAGCCAGCACAACCCTCCATAACGCACAGTCTGGGCAGCTGGTTTAGAAGTGCAGCCCCCTGACCAGAAAGCGTGGCAGGAGCCGGATCCCTAACACGCAGAGGCTGTTCGGTCAGGCTGCCTGCGAGGCAAGTTGTGCATTTTAGAAACAACACAGAACAGCTACTTATTGAGCAGGTAGTACCTCACATTTAGCCACACAGAAACAACTCTGATGGAGGGAAGACTCTGAAAGCCCACCCAACCTTGTGCTGCCAGCCACCTGGATTCCAGCCAGAGCCAGGTCCCACCTGAACACCAACACCCGTTTATCACCCAAGCACACGGTAAGGATCAGCTGACATGAGGTAACTGTACACCTCGGGTTCTTGTCAGTGCCTTCTTTCTTCCGAAAGAGAAAGGCTCCCTCCTTCCACACTTTGTAAAATGATCCAACATCTGAACTGTCATGAGCCACTGAAACCTCCCACTCCCCCAAACTGAGCAGTAATAATCCATTACCCACATTATCAATCAATGATTCTCTCACTGTTTGCTTCCAGGAGCACACAGCACTCTGATACAGTGCCATCTTAGTGGACAGACCCACAAGGCACAAAAGCTCATTCATGTAACCATGCTCCAAACAAACGAATAACAATTCTGCAAGAGCAAGGAGGAAAGGGAAAATGATCTGCAGAGATACCAGACCCAATCCCCACCCCCACTCCAAAGCTCTCTGCAGACCCTCCTTGCTTTTCCCCCCAAGACCTTATCCCAAGATCCAAGGATCTCTTAAAAGGTCTCTGGATAAATGGTTTAACAAGTCATTTTCTGAAGATCTCTTGTGGTGTAGATGAGGGTTTGGGAAACATGGGGAGTGCAGAGGGCTGCTACCCTTGTAGGGATAAACATGCAAGGTACTAAAATGCAGAACTGCAGGATACCACTGCTGCAGAACTCTCACACCAATGTAAACAAATCCCTTTATCCTCCAGAATGAGGACTAATGCCTACAAAAATACTTGATCCACAACTGTGTCCCACATACACAAGCTCACACACAGTTTGATGACGACCTCCATCTTCAACATTTCACAATCACTCTCTGCACAAAATTAAAACCTAAATGATTCAGCCATTCCACTTTTTGCTATGAACTCTCTTCCTCTCTTAGAAGGCTTCTCCTCATCCCGATTCTCTTGTCAGACCATACATTCCCGAAAGATACAGATACCTACAGGCATAGCGTGACGTATTTGAAAAGGAAGGTTTCCTCCATGCTCAAAACACTCCGAATAGCTTTGCTGTAGTTGGATTATGAAAATATTTTTTGATGGATCTACATGAGGCACAGTCACAAACATTGAAATAAGAACACACTAGAAGCAGAGACGTGTTTCTTTATACTTTATTTGAGCTATTTAATTCTTAATTATCAAGAATTAGGATACTTTATAGACTACTATTACCACATGGCAGTGAAATGGGCATTTTCTTACTGCAGTGCAAGTCGTATGAAAGGAGAAGTTCTTAAAATAGTTTTATTACTGATATTGACCAGCACTTAATCTGCTGATCTATGACTGAAACAATGGCTCTAAAGCACAAAAAAAATACGCCCTGAAATAAAGCTTTATATACAGCACATGTAGAGCTCTTAGATGCCTAAAGCTATTAGTTTGAGATATTAAACTAATATTCTGAGTTGCTATTCACAGTTGAATATACTGGGAATTAAGTGTTCAGATTACTCTTTTTGGAGTACAAAAAAAAAAATTTCAAAGTTGTCTGCTTTAGTTATAAAGAGCTCTGGCAGTATACACAAACTATACAGTTCAGACAGTCACAAAAAATGTGAGAAAAAAAAAAGTGTTATCAAAAAACATTTAATACAATTAGTCAATAACCCTCCCCACCACGGTCCACATCTACAAAGATCCCCCATCCTCCCCCTGTGTCCCTCCCCACCCCATCCAAACCCTTCCCCTCAGAAAGTCACATACTTACCACAAGTTTTAGCAAGTATGGTTTAAAAAAGGGCCCCCACGGCAAGTCACTTATAGTTCAGTTGCCACTGTCAACAGATCTGGACCTCGATCGAGACCTCTGTCGATCCACAGATGCTGGGGATTTAGATCTACTGGAAGAGCCACGCTTCTGGCTCTTCTCTGGCATTGGAGATCTGCTAACTGACCGAGACTTGCTACGGCTCCTGCTCCTTGACCTGCTGTAAGACTTGCGGCTTCGGGAACGGGAACGGCTACGAGACCTGGATGAGCTTCTGCTACGAGACCGTGACCTGCTTCTGGACCTACTGAGGGAACAAGGAGCAGCGGTGTTAGCAGTGGAACATGGCAGACCACCTACAGCAACCAGGTCATTCACCGCTCCCCAGTTTCCTTGTCTGGTCACTGACTTCAAAGCTTTCTTAAACCATATTTAACCATTACTTAACAGATATCCATACCTGTGCCTTCTGCTGCCTTCGATTAGTTTGATTTTTCTTCCATTAATTTCTTTACCAGAAAGCTTTTCAATAGCATTCTTTAAATCACTGTAAGAGGCGAATTCAACCACCCTATGGAAATTTAAAAAGAAAAAAGCCAACAAAGCTCACTATTACAAGTTGTATTTTTGATGATACACAAAAAAAAAGGTACTCTAGAACAAACAAAACTGCTCAAAGAAATTACGCACTGCCTGGTGTGGTCATCTCATACCATGAACTCAAGAGTAAAGTATTCCCCTCCCCAAACACCAGAGACTGCACATTCAAAGGGAAGCTAAATTAAGTCACCAACAGCTGCTGAGCACTGGAAATAGCCAGCTTCCCTCCCCAGATACCTACCTAACGTACAAAAATACTACTTGAAGGCTTTCAAGAGACTTTGAGGCTTACCCTTCATTTAACTTAGGTCTGTGTGCATCTGCAAAGGTTACTTCCCCAGCTTGTCTCATGAAGTCTTTGAGATCCTAACACAAGACCAGCAATGTTACGCAAAGAAGTGAAAGTGGAATACTTATCTATATACATATATATAGTTGTTTTTTATTTTTATTTTTTATTTCTTTTTAAAAAGAGCAAACGAAAGAAACTTAGGACAGAAACTTATGACTACTGAAAGAGAAGATGTTAGATAAATCACAAACGTGGCAACTGCCACACTTGTACTCTATCGAAATTGAATTATCTACATCAGGGCACGAAATAAATGAAATAAAGCACATTGCTTTAAGCAAAATGCTAATAAATGTCTTAACATTAAGGAAAATTAAATTAGTCTATGAAGATTATATAAATTAGAGAGAGAAAGAAAGAAATCTAAACAATACATTTGTATATATATATATATATATAATTATACTGGACTGAGTGCAAAACACTACCCGTATACTTTTGTACTACTTCAGTCTCCATTTACATTACAAGTCTTATATGCACACAGAATTACATTTACATAACACCATTATTTTGTGCCCCATATGTCATTAAAAATATAGTTTACTTTACCTTTATTAACATTTCCCTAGGCTAGCCAAGCAGCAAACTGCATTAAGCGACCGGAGATACCGCCATGATTTATGCCCGACTGGCTCTTCGCCACCCATTGTCGAACACTACCCAGTCGATGGAAGCCATTAATCGCACCGCCCTCCCTATTAGGAGACTAGCGACGGATCCAGACATTCGCTATGCTTGATGTTACCAAGGACCACTTTACTGCGATCAGGATTCCAACGACCACCTAATTTCGTATCTTTCAACTCTTTTCGACCAGGATCTCTTATTCGGAAGCGTTACAGGAAGAACAGCTCTCAACTTAGTGATCAGATCTCGTTAACGCTCTGGGATCGCTGCAATGTGGCACTTTAAGGAGTGCATCGATTACGTCTAGACCGGCAAACACAGATCTAGAGGTGGCCAAGTGACATTGTAGGAGCTGACTGGAAAGTCAACCAGGCCCGACCAAGAGTGACCAAGACAGAACGATTAGGATAACCCACAGGCACTCCTCGTCATAAGGCCAACGACACAGATAGGCTGGCAAATAAAGGGTTTAATATGTGGTTAAAATGGATTTAAAAAACAAGAAAATAAATAAATATACTTCCTCAAATACATACATTTATTATTATAAATTAAAGTTAACTAGTTTTCATTTGAAATATTTACGTTACGTTATTTAAAATTACGTTAATTACATTAAAACTTTAATCAATTAGATTTAATTTTAATTAATTAATTTTACAAAGTAATTACGTTACATACCCATTTAATGAAGTCAAAATAGTTAATCGTGTTTTAACAAACCTGCCAGCTGACTCGGGACGACAGATTTTCTACTATGAGGCGGTTCTCTGTCCTTAAAGGCGGGGCGCTTCTGGGCAGAAACAAAGAATTGAGACTCTCAGCGGCAACCAGAGGCACAGCAGCACTTCAGCATTACCGAGGCCGGTAATAACAGCTGCCAGCTTTCTACTGCTGCTATCAGCACTATACAGTGCCCCAAGTAACGTGGGACAAGCACAAAGCCCTCTGCGGGTACAAGAGCATGAAGGAGAGGGGCCCATCTCCCAAGCTCTGTGCCGCTCGCTGCCCTGCTGCCACACCAGGGGGCAGCCCAGGGAGGCAAGCAGCACTGCTCAGTAAGGCACGCTGCCTTGTGTTGTTGTGTGAAGGAACCCAGTTTTGCTTTACGGAACAGCGTCGGTGCGACGCTGCACGTACCTCCTGTCACTGCGTGGCCGGCGGCTGCTAAATCGGTCAGAGTACCTCCCTCGGCCTCGACCCCGAGAGCGTGCTCTTGCATGCTCAATCGTAACCCTAGCGAGAAAAAGAAGAAAGGGGAAACCATGCTTTTTTGCACTTTTTATACATTCTTTCACAGTTAACGGGGAGAAAACCACAGCTTGAATACATAAAGCTTGATATGGGTCAGTCTTCAGGAAGGTGTGAGATAGGGCCGCTCACCTCTCACTGCAAAGCTCCTTTCCATCCAACTCATAGACAGCATCATCTGCATCCCTCGGGTCCTCAAATTCCTGCAAAGCCACCCCAGAAAGGGCACAGTCAGTAAGGAGGCATCAAGACCCGGGCCCAGAGAGCCAGCAAACAGCACACTCAGCCCAGAGCCCCGTGAGCACCACCCCAGAAGGCAGATGGCACACACCACCCGCCCACACAACCACGGGAGCGGTGAGGCACTCACCACGAACCCAAACCCCCTCTTCAGGTCGATGTCCCGGATGCGGCCGTATCCCTTGAAGAACCTCTCCACGTCCTTCTCCCTGGCGGCCGGGTTCAGCCTCCCGATGAAGACGCGACAGCCGCTCATGGCTAAGTGCACGGAACTCGCTGCGGGAGACACGGTCAGCGCCCGCCCCACCCGGTGACTCAGCACGGCGCCGCCCCGCCCCGCACAGTGACTCAGCACCGCCCCGCGCAGCCGCTCTCCCCTCCACGGCTCTGCGGCCCAGCCTCGCCCCTGCCGCGGCCCAATAGGAGCGGGCCGGCCGGATCCTCCCCAGCCTGCGCCAATGGAAGCCCGGAGCCTCCCGAGTGGCCTCACCCCCTGCCCACCCCGCCCGGCTCAGCTCGACCGCGCATGCGCGCCACCCCGAAGCGCAGGGAAGAACACCGAGCGTTGTCGCTTCACCACAAAATGGCGGCAATGGCCGCGCCCTGCAGCGCGCTGCGCTCGCGCAGCGAGACGGAGATCAGGCCCGCCACCAGCCCCGCACGCTCCCCACCCCTCGGCTGAGGGCTCTCCCGACCCCAGTACCGCCACACAGGGAGGGCCCTCGTCGCGCGGCCCCCGCCACGAACCTGTGCCGCGGGTGCTGGTGCGCGCCGAGCCTGCTAGATGCGGGGAGCCGGTGCTGCGCTGGCGGGCGGCTGCTTCCCCTCGCTCCTCCCTGCCCGGCGGCTCGCTCCCGACTGCGCTCCGCCCCGCCGCTGCGCCGCAAAATGGAGGCGGCCCCTCGCGGCGGCCACGCCACGCCCCTCGTGGCTACGGCGCTGGCGACGATTGGTAGAGACGGCGGCCCCGCCCGTCCCCGGGGATCTGGGTCAGGGCGGGGCGGGGCCAGGAGTGAGGACGGCGGGCGCCATCTTGAGGCGGCGGCGGGGAGCGCGCAGGCGCTGAGGTGTCGCGCTGCGCAGGGCAGGGGTCCCGGTGTTACACGTTGGCAGCTCGGGGCCGCGAGGAACAGCGGAGGGGAAGGGGCACGGGCAACGCCTCTGCGTGCGCACCCGCGCTAGGAGGCAGATGGGTGGCGATGAGGCAGAGGGCTGAGCTCTCGGGTTGACGTAACTCCACGGGGCTCGTCAGCAGAGTTACGACAGTGGGCCCCCAGGGGACGGCAGAACTGTGCGTCATCGGGTCACATCCAGGGGAGATGCGATGCTGAACGGGCACTGTATGCCCTCCTATCTTCTACATCATCAAGTACATGCCATAAAGGTTTAGGTTAGCTCCAGGTCTTTGTGTTGCATTTATACCGGCTGCAGACAGGTGACACCTCGTTCAGTGTGAGGCTTGCAGATACCTGAGCAATCAGAACAAGTTTAAACTGAATGCCATAATCTGGTGTAACACAGTGAATGCGATCTGGCAGCAAGCTGTAGACCACTGCAAAAACATCCTATGGGGCCAGAGCTATTTATAAACCTGCAGAGGGTATCAGGAGAGCTGCTGAGGGTGACGTGTCCTTCCTCAGCTAGCTCACGGGCCTTTCCTGAAAGCCACCTGAGTCCCCTTCTGATGTAACCCAACATCTGACGTACCTCTAAATGCAACCATGGCACTCAGGACCACATCTGCCATTTCCAAGCTCAGATCATACCACATCTTTGTATTAACAGACCATCTTTTTCTTTCCTCACACAGACTCAGTGACTAATGCTGGCAAAAGGTTTTGCTTTCAGCAGATTGCAAAGAGTGAGCAGGTCACGTCACCTTCACCTCGTGCTTAGTGGAGACCCAGTGTTCATTTTACAAAGGGCGTGAAGAACATAGGTCATTCCAGGGTGGAGAAAGTTCTTATATTCTGAAGTAGCCATCACTTGTGATGGTTAAGAAACTCACTGGAGTAGCTAACAAACCATCTCTGAGAGATCTGCAGCTGCCCCTCCAGCGCTCCTCACCAGCTCCTGCCTGCCCCAAAGCACAGCCCTCCCCTCCTGCACAGCCTGGGCTGCTTCTGCCCTCTGGGGATCTGCTTGGAAAGAGAGAAGTGTTCTTCCACATGATAGCCATGGCCCACAAAGGCCTTGGGCAGAGGTAGATGGGCAGCACAGCACACAGCCGCAGCCCAGACACGACCAGGCACAGCCTCATGTGGCTGCGGAGCACCAGCAGCAGGACAACACCGTGCCGACTTCTGGAAAAGGGACTGATGGCCTCACCAAGCGGGTAAGCTTGATTCCTGTTAGAAATACTTCTAACTGCAATAGCTCACTGACAAACTGGCTCACAGCCATTTTATTTAAAGTTCCATTGATCTTTCTCTGCTGGGAGCTTATAATGAATAGCAGACCCCACATCCCGAGTGTTTTCTATGGAGACAGGCAGCAGGAAAACACTCACACAAGGAGAGCTTTCTTTAAGGAGCCAGGGAGGGAGGGAATCCCCCTCAGGCATTAATATCCCCCTGTTCCCTCACCAGACTGGGAAGGAGACACATAAAAGTTGAAAATAACTTTTTAGGTTATGGAAACCAATAAAATAAGAAAAATATTTTGGGCTTTGGACATTAAACAAACAAACATATTTTACATTCCTGAAAAATGCAGAGAAAACTGCAGCAGCCTCACGTTGGGAAGTTTGCCCCTCTCCCACAGGGCAGGACGGGGCTCCAGAGGCAGCAGAGTGGGGAAGAAGGAGAATCGATATCCCCCCAGTTACCACGCTGGTCACTGCCTCTGGGTGCAGCCCGTGCTGACACACAAGGTTCATCCCTGTGCCGGAGCCCTGCCTATGTGAGACGTGGCCTCCTGGAGAAGGCAGGGCTCTGAGGAAGGCACACTGAAGGTGGCACCCAGTGTTTTTCCCATCTGTGCAGCCTTCCAGCACCACCTGGGGCAGCCTGCTTGAGCTGCCTGGGCCTTGCTGTTCCCCGCTGGTGGCACAGCGTGGGCCCACCAGCCACGGAGGTACCAGGGGACAAACTCAGTTGCTGCTTCTGGCTCCCACCCACCTGTCCCAGGGGCTCCACTGCCTGAGCTTCCCTCCCTGGCTCTGCTGCTCCCAGACCCAGCCTCTGCTCACCTCAGTGCGATTGCTGGGGTCTACAAACGAACATTATACACCTCCACAATGCATGGAGCCTTTACAGCCTATGTCAAGCAGTCCTGGTACAGAGTTGAAGCCCGCAGTTAGAGCAGGGCTGGCAAAGTAACTGCAAAACAAGAGGGCCCATTTCTGGCTGCCAGCATTGCTCTGGCAGGAGACCACAGCCCAGCAGAGAACACAGGCTGCACAGCTTAGTAACTTACATTATTTAAAAGCCATTCCTGGAGGCCATTGTCTCCCACGTGCCATCTGCTTGGCGCAGGGCGGAGAGCCCCAGTTTCAGTGTGGAACCACAGCGAGATCAGCTTGCTGTGTGGGAATCGTTTAAAGAATAAATGGAACAGGAGGAAGACGTGTCACCTCTTCCCTTGTTTAATCTGCCTGTTCCTCCCCAGAGAAAAGCATACAGGCGAGCAAACAAAAATTTCACAGCATCTTTCAGGACTCTGCTTTGAACGAGCAGACCAAGATGATCTCATCTTCTCTTCCCTTTCCGTCTCTTTCCCTTTCCTGTCCCCTACTGACAGATCTACTTAAAGGAAAGCAACTCTCAGCAGTACGCCTGCCTCAGAGGGCAGCACTACCTTGGCTTTCTGAAATGACACAGTAACAAGGGGCTGCACAGGACAAGCAGGAGTCTGTTCCTCTGCGGTTTTTGCTTCTGCCACCCTGCCAAGGACTGTCCTCTCCAGCATCTCCTCTGCTGTCCTGCTACCCTCTCTGCATTAGTGAGAGCTATCTTTCCTCTAAAAATACCAGCCTCTTTCTACATAGTACTGTTCTCCTTATCCACTCTTAGAGCAGAATTAGCCACTTACATCCAGCCCTTCTTCTTCTCCTGCCACCATCTCTAATTCCCTTCCCTTTCCCAGCGCTCAGGACCCAGCCAGCCCGCCCTGGCACACTGCTCCAAGGGCCCCGCTGACGGATGGAAGCACGGCCACGGCCACTTGTTTGGAGCCATCAGCACAGGTTGCAGCACTCTGAGCTTTAGTGCCATCCTGGCCTTCCCATGGGAGGCACTGCACGGCTGCAGCATTCCCTGTGATCTGCTGCATCTCCAGTCCATAGGGCCCGAGCAGCTCAAAAATACACCAAGACCATAGCTTCACTTCAAAAGAACTTTTTTTTTTTTAATTTAGAAATGCAGTTATATACATAGAACAATTAAATTAAACTTTGTACAAATATTAAAATACTATCTTCACACCCACTGCAATGTACAGGATACCAGAAAACATATATAAAATAAAGCAAAATAAAACTGATTGAGTGACATCCTGCACAGCATCAATTATGGTTTTGTTTTTAATCCCACATACATATGGAGTACCATTCTGAAAATAATTCCATAGTGGTGCAATTCAGATTAAAAAAAAAAAAAAAACACATACAGGAAAAGAAGAAAAGATTAATGCACTGAAGGCAATCAAGCTCCCCTGCATCTGCATCAACTACCAGCACCCTCCCGCCGCCCCACAGCGCATCTGCCTCGCAGACAACTTAGCTTTGTGTTCTTTTTGAAGGAAGCAAAGTTGAGAATCAGAACTGAAACATTTCCCAGCACAGCTCAGTCGCCTCCGTCCGTGCTTACCCCCGGACGGAAGCGAAGCGCAGCCTGTGCAAAGCAAACGCAACAGCATCAGGACTGCACATGCCTGCAGCAGGTCAGGCCTGGAGGCAGTGCTGAACGCGGGGCCCTGCGGCGTGGCAGCCGTCGTGCTCTGTCCTGGGGCAGGAGGAGGGGATGAAGGACTGGAAGAGGGCTCGTTTCCCCTATAAAAATATGCCTTAAAATGAAGCCTGCTGTAGGAAACCTCTATGCACTTTCAAAGCATTTCATAGAGAATAAATGTTTTCAAATAAAGTTCTTCTGCAAACAAAGGTTTTCACAGAGAACGAGTATGATACCCAGTTCCCTGGGAAGGACTGAAGGCTGAGGCTGGGGTGGGGCAAATGTGGAAAATGGATGGGGTTTATTGCATTCATGTACAGAAACCAGAAAGTGAAATTGATTTAATATCTGGAGAGAGTAGAAAGACAGTTTGTAAAACTACTGCTATCAGAACAGTAAAACCAGGTTTTGCAAGTATGCTCTAAAAAGGTCAGCAGGGAGATCTCAGTGCCCAACTCGCTGTACAGTAATATCTGCACCCAGCAAGCCTGCTGGGGCCTGTGAACTCCAGACAGAGCACCAGCTCCCTTAAAACCTGGTCATGAAGGCATTGGCTATCATTAGCCTGCAGCATATCTCTTGGCAGCCACAGCTCTTCCTCACCCACCCCAGCCCCTCCCGTGTTCCCCTGTCTGCACTGCACATCACTCCGCCACCCGAGGTTACTTCCAGCGGCTGCGCCTGTTGCTCCCTCGCAGCTCCACTCCGTGGTATCGTCCCACGTCACCCACCCCCGGGAGCAGCTTGCAGTGTTTCCTCCCCAAACAAGGACTGGATGTACTCCTACCACAGCTGACTTCCCTGCCTGCTGACAGGCCGTGGAAAGGCTCCAGGCCATCACGAGTCACCACGCTGCAGGCTCTGCAGAAACCTCACCCAGGGGTAAGCAGGCAGCAGCCTTGCTCAGTAAGCATTCCTCTGCACAGCAAGCTCCCTGGTGGCTAAAGGGAGAAATGCACTGAGCTCCTCTCCCTCCCAAAATCACAGCGTTTTAACCAGACAACTGAAAAAGCAAGGAGGTTTTTCTATTGCACATAGTACTTTTGAGTTTCTGAAATGCCCCTTTTTTTTTTTTTTTTTTAATATTGGACCCAAAACATAACAATAAAAAGTAAAAAGATAAGTGCTGCTTTAATTCTTTCAATGTAATTAAATAATTGTAACGTTCCTGGATTTCATGGGGCCAAGCACAAGTGACACAATGTGAGACGATTATGTTGGGAGCATCAAATAAGAAAAATGCCTCCCTTTGAATTCTTTTTGTCAAGTATAGTGGGAAAAGAGGTAAAAAAGAAAACAAAGCACATCACCCACTGGGTTACACTTTGCAAGGCTGAGCCCCTGTGCTCCCCTCCCACTGCATGGAGCTCCAGGCTGCATCCAGCTGTGACCAACCCGCGGGGGACACTGCTCAGGGGCAAGGAACACCCCTGCAAGAGCAGCACTCAGGCTGAGGGATCTGTACAGGTCAGTCCTTGCTCCCATAAGCAAAGAGAGGACCGTGCAGCTTAGTTCATTGTCCTAAAGCCCTGCCCCAAGGGCTTCCCAATGGTCCATCCTCCACTGAATAAAACCAAACACAAGTAACAACCACCTGCTGGAGTCCTTAATCCCTCTACCCTTTGAAAAAAGTTGCCAAGCAGTCTCCGCCTAGGTTCCTCCCCCAACCATTCTACCTTATTTTACATGAAAACTAACTCAAAAGCTGAGGACTTGCACAAGAGGAACGCAATAGAGCCCCTAAGCTTTTTTTCATGCTCTGGCTCACACGGGTTCTCAGGTCCACGTCCACAGCCGTGGGTGGCTGCAGGGCCTGGTGCTGGCAGCAGCCAGCTGGGGCTACCAGCCGGCACGGCAGGAGCATGGCCCACGAGCTCCTGGTTGACCTCCAGCAGGCCAACAGAGGCTGCCTATTTCTGCCTGGTCACAAGACCTATGCTCACGTTTCCCTCCACCTCTGCATTTTTTTCCCCAATTACTAAAGCATTTTTCTACAATTTCTGTAAGTGAAACAAAATTAAAGCACTCCCTCCTTCTGTGCAGCTTCCTTCTCTTCTCTACCCAAACTGAATTTTTTTCTCCCAAACTGCCAGCTGGACCACCTGCCCCAAATGAAGTTGGTTTGCTGCAAAAATGAAGTCCTGCTAACAGCAACCAGGATATCCAGACCTGCTGCAGGTAACTGGAGGGGGCAGAGGTATATATAGTTTTTGGATTTTCTTTTCTCTGCTACCAGAACTTAAAGCAATCTTTAAAATTTATGTTCAGGATTAACCTGTGGTATTTCCTGGCACTGCTGTCAGTGTAGTCAACCCTCCCTCACAGCAGCAGGCAGCCTGTGTCGTATTTAGGAGAGACTTCCCAAATGCTGTTGCATCCCAGCCGAAATGAAGCAGCCCTTTCTCTGTGGGCCCAGTGAGGCCCATCAGGACACAACTCGTGCTATATGAAACCTGACGGTAGCCCCTGAGGTGGCAGTTACCAAGGACTCAAGTACCAAAATACCTGGTGCGGGTGGGAAGGTAATTTGGGATTGCACCAATGGCACTAAGCATTCACCTCCTACGTGCTGTTTTTTCTTGACAATTTCAAACATATGAACTGCTACCAGATTACATCTGAAAGCACTACCTCCGCCTGAAGATCTGACCAAAGGAACCTACGCATCAGTGCAAAACAACCTTAACTGGGAAAGCTTTGTAAGACACACAGCTTATTCAGAAGAGCAGGGCCGCAAATGTGGTTCGTCCTGATGCCAAATGCTACCAATCCACAGAAAGTCAGAGCCTCCAAGCCTTCTGGACCCTTACCACTGGCCACTGCCCAAGGCTCTCCCACAATGTAACATCAGGACTGCTCTGGCACCACACCAAAGCTGAAAGGGTTGTTTCATCAACAGTACAGTCCCAGTCTCTAGAAACACAACGTAACCAAGTGGGCTGCACAGACGTGAAGGAAGGAGGAGACAAAAGTGATTTTCAGAAGCAGACTCTTGCAGAAGTGTTTTTTTGAGGAGGGGGCAGAGGGCATTTGTATGTGTTGGACTTCTCAGCCTTCAGTGCTCTAGCAGTTCTCAATCGCTACTGCACAGCTAAGTTGCCTCGCAGTCCATCTCATGTGAGGCGCCTTTAGATATTACAAGCTGCCCCTTACCTGGGATCCCCCCTGAGCCCAGCTTCAGTCCCAGTGAGGCATTTTGTCCTGCCCCATTACAAAGAGGATGCTGGAAGAAGAGCCTATATAACATATATATGTATATATAAACTGTCTGCACCCAGCGAGCAAGCGGTTTTAGCCCCTGCTCTCTGGGCAGCAGCAGGGCTAGAGAGGCTGATAAGCTGCAACAAGCCGGTGTGAGGAGGAGAAAGGCACAAGAAAAGAGCAGCTCTTCAGAGACTGCTGTCAAAGGTCTGGCTGGGGAAAAGGAAAGAGCTCAAATCCACTGCGTTCCTTGAGCCCCTGATGCATATGGAATGGGGAAGCCAGCACTGCACCAGCCCCACTGGTGCATCCAGGAGGCAACCTGGCGACATCCTTTGGATCTTCAGCTGAGGGCATCTCTGCTTGGAGGTATCCAGGGCACAGCTCGCGAGGACGGGGAAGGCTGCACAGAGTGCTTCTGTCCTGAAGGCAGGGGAGGGAAGGAAGAAGAAATCCAAGAGGGAGAAGGCTAGACAAGTACAGCAGGCCTCATGCTTCCTTCAATAAGGGAATATCTGAATGGTGAGGAGAAAAAGAAAAAAAAAAGTCAAACTTTTGTCATTCAACACACACCAGAAAAACTACTGTTGAAAGCAAGACAGGCTCCCATTTCCATCATGTGATAACGCAGCACTCTGTCATCGTAGCACAGCAGAAGGGACCTCTGGAGGGCTCTGGTCCAACCTGCCCCTGCAAGCAGCACCATCATCACCACCTCCAGCCTTAAAAATCTACAAGGACAGAGGCTCCATCACCTCTCCAGCTGCCCATCCGGCCCTACACTGCCCTCCTAGCAGGAAATATTTTCCTAATGCCCAATCTGATTCTGTCAAATTATACTCTGTTTCACCAGATTAAGCCTAGCTCTCTCCCAGGCCACCTTGACAGGCCTCCAACAGAGTCTGTCCAGTTTCTCCACGTCCCTCTTGAACTGGGAATCCCACAAGAAGAAAAAATATTCCCACTAAAGCCTCAATGTAGTGCAAGGAACACTGACCACTAAACAGGTGTGCACCTCTGTGCCGTACAGAAAGGTCAAGCACATCCCTTTTAGGTTTTCTCATACGCCAGGACTGCAGCACCATACGTACTGTGGCAGTAAGCTGCTTACTAAAATGGTCTAAAAACGAAGAAGCCTAAGCATTACAAGGGGTTTGTATTTCAAGCATAGCCTCCCACTTCCACCAACTTGTTTTCTACAAATGCAGCTATTTACTGCCTTTGCGCTGTGATGCCAGAGGTTGGCATTTCTCTGCAAATCCTTTGCTGAGACAAGATGGAGCAGCAGAGCCCCAACAGTCTTTTCAGTCTGCCACAGACTCACAAAGCCACATACTTCAGAAGAAGGTATTAGTTACTGCTCAGCCAGTTAAGTTGTGAAACATGCTGTGGAGACTAGGACATCTCTTTCCAGAAGCTCCTCAGGTGCCTAACACGTACATATGGGAGCTCCTTGCTATTTTCATCACACAGTCACATTGCAGAACCTACTCTTAAAAGGGTCTCATACAGTGCTCCTTGCCCAAGTCACATACCGTCTGTGTATTCCTCGGAGGAAGTGAGTGATAAAAGGCTCTGTATGTCACTGCTTTCTGAATCCTGGACTTCTTTTTGTACAGGTCTACTGCTACCCATACCAGCTACCCAGGAAGAGGTAGCAGCCTGATGCACAAGAACAGTTTCAGAGCGCTGAGAGCCACTGGCTTCACACAGTCCAGAGTGCCCGGGGGCTTCATCTTCTCTATCGAGGCTATTGCAAACCCCTTGGTCCTGCTGCTGCATCTCTCTGGCTCCATTCTGCCCAGCTCCCTCTGACAGCACGATCTGCACCCGGGAGTCCGAGGGTGGAATGCAGTTCCCTGTGCTGCCATACACTGCTTCTTCATAGGATGGCAAGGCCACTTGGACACCATCCACCATGATAGAGACCTGATCTCCAGACACGCCTTGGTCTCGCCTCAAAAAAAGAAAAAAGATACAAAGGGGGAAAAAAGCAAGTTGAGCATTTATATTTTCTATGTATTTATGTTACCAAGAACCCTAGCAGCCTCCCACCTCTGCCACAGCAAAATTGTAACGCTCACCACAAACATGAATGCTGTTTTACTGAGGTTAAACAAGCATGACCTTGCAGCTCTGTGAATTGTCATAAACAAGATCAGGGGCTGCAATTCGAAGTGATTAAGGTTATGATGCCTCCCACTTCACCTGCCTCAATAGCCAAATCTGACAAAGATCTGACTCAGCCTCTGCTGTCAAAACCTGCAGATAAAGAGAACTCTGACCACTGTTGATTTCAGTTTATTACAATGCTCTGCTCTGAAACACCAAGCGCTGCCTGTTCTGCTACCTATGCTGCTGCTAAGACAACTGCTGGCATAGGTGGGTCAGACACCTCTTCAATTGTCACGGTATGAAACAACCCAGGCCAATGGGTCAGAGTCCTGAGATCAAATTTTTATTTTCCAGAATGACTTGTACTTCTGCAGAAAAGGGCAAACTCCAGTGCCTGGTCTCTGAACCTTCCCACTGCCTGACAGCCACATCTCTGTCCTTATTTAAGGAGTGTTACTTGTTTGTTCTGAGGAAGGACTCCACAGTGACTTTTTTTGACATCAGCTGGCAGCAGCGTTACAGCTGGGTCCCTTCTTTCATCCACAAACCTAGGTCAGGAGCATTCTCCTCCCTGTGCAGGGAACCATGGCATATGAGCACATGTACGTAATCAGCAATACTGGCAGGATTCTGGACCACGGGAGCTTACAGACAGATGGGGGAGGTGCATATATACTCAGACACTTCAGTAGCTATCCAAGACTAGAAGAGGCAGGAGACCGATCAATAGCCAGACTAGCAAAATTTATAAATTTTAACATTCAAGGCCAAGGAAAAAGAGCAAATAAACCACTCATTAGATTGCATGTTAGAAAAGTGATTGCAGCTGGGTATTGCAGACCACTGTTTCAGGTTACTGCTGCAGGACCATGGGGCAGAGGTGCCACTGAGGTGAGGAACACAGCAGTGCAGGGCAGGACATTTGCACACAGGCACTGTATTGCTGGGAAATCAGAAGGAAGGCAGCGAGGCCGGACCATCTGTGAAACCCAGAGAGTCCTGTGCCTACACAGGTAGCTCAAAGCAGCAGGTGAAAACAAAGAAGTCACGGCCATGTATCTCTAGAGTTAATTAGAGCAATGACTTAAATATGATACAGGGACACTGCCTCTTTCCTGAAAATTACACTGTACTGTCCCCAGTCTTTCTTACCACTCTGCCCTTTGTAATCTAAATACAGGTTCTAGCCTACCTGATGAAGCTTCTGATACTGACTCATGAGGCAGAAACAGAGAAGTAAGGAAGAACAACCAAGGCCTAAACCAAATACCTTAATGGGTATCTGCTGCAGAGCAGCAGGATGCCTCTGAGCCCCTCTAAACCCCAGCTCCACTTACCTGCTATGATGGAACGACTTCAGCTTTGGCTGCAGCAAAACAAACAGCACAACTAAGAGAAGAATCAGGGCGACAGAGCTTGCTGTGGAGGCTACTATGGATAGCGTGGGTACTCCAATTGTCGGTGGGGTCTCCTTTTCTGCAAAACCGAGAGGAACACAAGGCAAAATGATCCACTCCCTTAAATCAGTGCTGTAGGGAACAAGTAACTTTCACGTTGCCTTATCTCAAAAGTTATACTTGGGTGCACAGGTGAGAAGCCCAAGTTTCCTGTGTAGTCAAGGCAGAGCAGTTATCTCCTACAGAGGACAGTTCAGAGCTCAAGCTGATCCCTCTCCATCAGCTGTAAAGGGAACACAAAACAAAACCTGGAAAAACACAGGGCTCACACAGAGAAAAGAGATGCAAGCAGGGCACAGAGACAGAGGGGAAGTGGTAGTAAGGGTCGTGTTATGTTTACGTCTGGTTGAGCAGCTAACAGCTAAAAAATGTCCTGATGTCACTGGCGAGGTCAGCAATTGTCCAGCAGGATATTCTAAGCCAAACAATAGAAAAAGTTCCAAATAATGAGTTTTCTTGGCTAACGGAACAGTCTCCCCAAGGAAGGGAGTAGAAGTCACCTGGCCTGCTATTATTTAAGTATTCAGTTTCTTTCTCACACAAACACATGCCTCAGGAAACAGAGGGAAGGGAGCTGTTGCTTCAGGATGCTGAGTTCTCAGTATTACATACATACACGCTTGTCTACATTTTCCCCTCTTACCGTTCCTCAGCTGTGCTGTGTGACTGTACTGTTAGAAACATTCTAACTTTTAAAGGTCCATTGCAAGATACGAATACTGGGAGCGGACAGAGAATGACCTGGAGCTGGCATTGCTGAGCGCTGAATGTCACAGTAGTTCCTTCACTTCCCTAGAGCACATAATTGCCTGTATATGTGTTGTCTCTGCCCTTAATTTATGTCTTTGGTGGAGATCTCTAAACATCTCACCTTCCCATCAGTAAATACTACTGTCCATTTCATATTCAGGAAATTCCCATCTACGCAATTCCACAATTCCTTTTTGCTACATTTATCACTTTGTTCAGGAACAGTTCTCAAACTGCAGGGGGATGCAGAACACATCAGCAAGTAAAAATGAAGAGGAAAAAGAACATGCAAACAGAAGGAAAAAGCTGGAGTACCACAAAACCTACAGGATACTAAAGAAACCTGAAGGACTGCTGCTCATCACAACACAACTCCTTTAGCCCTGAAGTAGACCAAGTGCCACTATGCAGGAACCTCATGTGAGGAGCTGTACTTGCAAAGCTTTCTTCTGCCACCTGGGTGCAGCAAGGCGAAGAGGGACTGCCATGGAAAGGAAGTCTGTGCTGAATTTGGAAAGCATCTTTAGGATCTAGTTGTTGCCAAGTGAACTCCCAGTTCCCCTTCCTTATGCATCATAGGAAGGGGCTATTGAGTGTTTGTGACAGAGAAACTGCTAGTGTGTTTGGGACAGGACAGGGTGTTGCAGAGTTCACAGATACACAGCGAGATCCATAAAGGCCCTGAAGATGATGCTTTTCTGTTTACTTCTGATTAGGCTAGCACATTTTGCTTTATGGATTACAAGACATAACCCCAGAGTGGACATTTTGCTGACTTGGCATGACTGAGCAGTAAAACTCTAAGAGCAGGCTGAACTTGAAGAGGGGAGGGACATTTCCCTTTATCCAGTATGCATGCTTTTAAAACCTGAAGAGCAGTTGGCAGCTAAGAGCTGTATGATGAACATTTTCCTGCAAACCTTTTTACTTTCTTGCTTTGTTGGAGGAATTCCTGTTCAGCTGGGAGAGACCTCCAAACCACAAAACTGCCCACTTCCATTTGGAGAGAAGCAGAAACCATTTGTCAGCAACGTCTTTTCCTGCCAGTTCAGTGTAAAGCAGCACCATGAAGCTCTTTGCCACAGGAGGCCAGCAGTTAGTTAATCTGCAAAGGAGATTGGCTTTACATACTGACAGGCATGCACATGCAGACAGAAGGGTACATCACCGAGGCAGACAGACTGTCCATGTCAAATCCATCAAGAGCAAAAATGGACAGCAGGGAAAGTGCTTCAGTTTCAGGGCTTCCCCTGTTTTTGGGATGAGGGTTGCCCCAGTAAGATTTCACCTAAGTACCAAGTTACCTCCTCAGTGCTACTTTCCATAGGCTTTCTCTTTGCACGAAGGACTCTGAGCTAGCATCTGATGGGCTGCTACACAAGAGGCATTTGTGATAAAAGGCTGTGATTGTGAGCTGCGTTTAGGAAACTGCTGGAGCAGTAAGCACAGCTGCATGGACTGCCCCAGCACAGCACTGTCTAGGGAGAATCCAAAAAGCCTATGTAAGTGCAATTCTGACTGCCCTGCTGAGCTAAGCAAGTGCTCACCTGGGCTGAGTCTGCAGCTAACTTCCATGGCAGGGTTCCACTCTCCATTCTTACAGGTCAGGTATTTGTAGTCTCCTTTCAGCATGTAGCCTTCAACACACAGATACTCTATGACACTGCCCGACGTCAGAGGGTCGTTGCAGGGACTAGGGTGGCATTTGTAGAGTCCATTCTCAGGTTGTGGTGGCTGGGGACAATCTGGAAAAAGAGAAAATATAGCAGTTATCTCAAGAGGAAAACGTTTTCTGCATAAGAGATACGGCACATAGACTAACTTCCACCTATGAACACTCACTAAACTGAGAAGAAATTAGCAAAAACCAGGAAGAAAGACTGCTAAACACAATAGCAGAAAATACTGTTTAGTTTCACCTCTGATCTGTCTTTTGTGATTGCAAGGTACTGCTCGTTATCCCAGCCATACAATCTAGTTGGCTAACAATAAACAGATGATATTTTCACACAGTGACATTTAAGCTTGTTACAATAGGAATCCTGCAGAAGAGAGGCCCAGAAAATCCTTGATGCTATCTTTTCCGCACAGCTGTTTCACCAGTGACTGGGGGATGAAACTAGCAGCCAGGCTGTCTGATGAGCCTTCCAAGCCTGACATGGGAAACGGGTGAGACCTCCTCCCACTGAAATGAACAAAGAATGCAAACACCTCATGGTACTACAGGTACAATGTCAAGTTACAGGGCTGACCCAAAACCTAAGATTCCTGATTTTAGCTACTTTATACAGATACACCACTATAGTATGGGAGCAGAATTTTGAGGCATGGAGAACCAAGCAACCCACCCACCCTGTTCTACCACAGCATGGTCACCCATGCCTGCCCTTAATCCCTGGAGCACATGAGAAACCCAGCTGGCCAACCTTCAGTTAACTGGATTTTGCACAAGATCTAAGAGTAAGAAAATTTAAGAGATTAGTTTCACTATGGAAAAATTTGCTATATTGCCACAGTGCAAGTACGGGACCCTTGAACTCAATCACGTGTGAACGCATCATAGGCAACGCCTTGTAAATGCCAGTAAACCCCAAGATGAAGCGCTGAGCAAAACCAAAAAACCCCTGGTATGAGTTCTGCCAGCTTTATAACTGCAATTCAATTTACCTCCTGAGAGAAAAGGTTAACAGGAGCCTAAGCCTTTCAATTAGATTGGTTCTTGAGGAGATTTATTCTTAAATAAGCTTCAGAGAAGCCACTGTCCTGTCCCTCCTGAGCACTGACTGCTGCCTCTTCTATGTTTATTTTTTTTTCTGCAATCATTTCCAATTTTGTAACCAAGGTTTTAACCCTTTGCCTTACAAGGCTAAAACTTGCTTTCATTGAGCAACAGGCTCACCACACAGTTCACATTTACGCACACAGAAATGCACTGCTGGACATTTCCGCAGGACAGAGGTGGATCCTGCTCGAGTGCAAGGACCCGTCTGAGCACCAGAAGTATTCTCAGCCATTTAGCAAGCATCTCTCCAGGCAATGGCAGAGCAGGGAGCTGTGGGATAACCTCGCTTTGCCACAGCAGCCGGGACAGCTTCCCCACACCTTCCATGCCACAGGAGGCATCTGGAATCGCTTAGGAGCCATCTGAGCCCTGGCCACGCCACCTCGCTCCAGCAGGAATTTTCCCACACTTGCACACAAGCTTCCTGTTTCCGGAGGAGCCCAGCAGGCTGGCCCCTCTGCTTCTAAGGCCTTTGTTAGTCAGCAGATGAGATACAGAGACGTGGCTAGCAGGGCCCCTCTGCTGCAGGCTTGTCCCTTTGGGTGCCACAGAGGGTCACGCAGAACACGATGCTCTGTTGAGGCCCCCAAATCGAATCTTTATCTGGCAGGGCCAGAGAGCTGCTGTTCAAGCAGAGGGCTGGGGAGCCCAGCCCAACCCAGTGTGGGAAGCCTGCTATTTCTGACCTGCATTCACATGGTCTGTGCTCTCCAGCTGCGGCTCACAGAGCTCCCTCTGTTACCCACGTGTGGCTGCTACAGCAGGAGGGCCATGGCTTGCTGCTTCCCGTTCTGTTGTAAAGTGCCACCTACACCAGGAAGGTCTGAGTTATCTGCAAAAATCAGCTAGCACTCAACTATGCTGCAGTAGAGCTCTCAAAGAATGAGAATATCATGGCGTAAGCTACCCACAGAGCCCTAATTCGGCCTCCTTGTGCAAGTGGCTGAGGACAAGAGCTGCAGCTATGCCACTGCAGACTGGTTTGCTCCCCAGCACTGCCACAGGCCACCCAGCATGACAGGAGAGAGGCAGCTGCTCAGTGTGTGTGTTTCAGTCCCTTGTCCCTGACTTGTCCTCATACATGAGAGCTAGCTTCAGAATTAGTCACCTCTTTTTCCTCCCGTCTCTGCCTTAGGTCATTTGGAACCGCAGCACCCAAGGACAAACACTGACAGAAGAGGCCTGTCCTGGCCACGCGCTGCAGCTGGCGGATGCCGGCAGATGGAAGAGCTGTTTATCAGCAGCTCAGAGCGTGGCTGTGCTGTGAAGGTGCAGTGCAGCGTCTGGGAGCAGGGAGCCTGCCCCAGTCCTCCCGCCAGCCCAGGCTCCCCAGACAGGCTGCTTGCCTCCAGCCTTCAGCAATGTCTGCGCGCTGCCGCCCGGCCCAGCCCCAGGCCTGTGTTACTGCCCGGGTACCTGGCACACTGCCCACTGCTTCTTGAGGCACGTGAACCAAGCAGTGGAGGAGGATTTTTCTGCGTTTCAGTCCCAGTTGAAGCTGGGCAGGTTTCAAAGGACACAGTAAAACCATCACACCCAGATCTACTCCTTTCAAGTTCCCAAAGACAGGTGGCACATGGTAGATACATTGAAGCTTCCCAAAAGGTTACAAAAATTCCTCTTAAGCTGTGGGACACTTCAGAACAGATACTGTAACCACGTACCTCCTTCCTAGGTATTGGCCTAGATCCTCAATGGTATTTGCCTACATTTGGAATACTAAGAAACACACAGGAGTTTCATCATCTCCCTCCCTCAAACACACGGTTCTTGGAAGTACCCCAGAGACGGAGACATCTCAAACGCGTGCAAGGCATCCAGGGAAAATAGAGCCAAGTAAAAGAAATTATCAACTTCCTAGGTGGTTACTGATGTCCCGGGTTTGCAGTTATTCCCAGCACCTTCATTCATCATGATCTGAGGATGCAAAGGAGCAGTGGTTTTGAACATGGCAGACTTATGTGCAACGAGGGCAGAGCTCAGCTCCCCAAGGCCCAGTTTCTGAGCAGTACTGAAGTTTGACACCTCCTGAGAGCTGGTTCTCTGCCAGCACACAGCTGGAAAGCAGGGAGGAGATAACTGATGAGAAAACTAAACACTTTGAGCATCACTGAACTCTGCTCAGAGATAAAACAACTGTCATTTCCAGATTGACAGGCAGGAACAAAATTATGTACTGAAGTTTCTGCAAATGTCATTCCAAAGTATTAGGTATTTAATATACTGTCCATCAAAACGTAACACAAGGTTTTTAATACATACATGATAAAAATATTAAGCCAGTATACACCTCCACCCAGTTCACTATCAAATCATCTGTAAACACCATTTTTCTGTGCCTAGGTCACACACACAAAAAAATGCCATCCTCCTTGAAGAGAAATTTAACCACTTTTATGTTATTTGAATAACAGTTAGCAACTTGACAACAAGCAGCACAAGGCTGCAAGGAACTGCTTCTTTGCTGTAGCCACAAGCAGTGCCATCGCTCCGCTGCTGTCACAGGCTCCCTCACCACCCACGGCTTCAAGGGTACCCACTTGCTTTCTCTTCTACCAGACCCAAAGGCAACTGTGATGGGTTGGAATACGGCTTCATTTGGAGACAATAAAAGATGTCAGATGGCCAAATTGATTAATGTAATCACCGAAGAATGACATGGATCTTGCACAGCTTGGCTGCCCTGAAGCTGAGCCACAGGCCCGAGCTCTGACCTGAGACAGAGCTACAAAGCATTTCTAACAACGTAAAAGCTACACAGAACCTAACCATGGTCACAGACAATATCACAGACGCAAGAAAAGAACTTTGTGTGATGACAGAGTGAGGGGTAATGTACTCAAAACACAGAAGATGCATAGCTGAGCCCTGATCTCTGTGCATGGAATTCAGAGATGAGCAGATTTCCCAAGCCCACGCAGCATCAGACTGTTGTGGCAAGGAACAAGCACAATACACTCCATTTACACATACAACGCAAGATTAAAATATACTTGAATGGGACCAGATAATCACCACAGAGATAGAAAAGTTCCGCAGTGCTGACCTGCTTAGTGTAGACTCGGTACTGTACCAGGGGTGACAAGGGCACACCACTACAATCTTGGTTTGCTGGCTCTCTGTTTCTTTTACAAATGACATCTCTCAGACCCTAGCAGGGGTCTTACATCTCTTTCTGCACCAAACCCTTGAACTGCATTTCAGCCACTCACCTCTTTTGCTGAGTAGTCTGACCCTTCAGAGATGACAAAAATCAAATTCTCCTCAATTTAATACGTTCTTACAGGAAGAAGAAACAGAACAAGACAAATACTAATCATCATCTGCTGGAGCGCATAACTAGGCTTGTAACTACAGGATAACAAAGCACTATTGCTCACCTTATGTGGGCGGACAGATTGGGAAAACATTGCTTAACAAAGGGATGTTTTGCACTGAACATGCAGTAAGCTTCTCAGACTGCTCCACAGCAAGGCACAAAGGTCACTAAAGGTAGGACAGAAATAGTTCTGACAAATCAAAGTTGCTGTTATATATACGTCAAATCCAAACCCCAGCAACTTTAGGAGGAAGCAAGACTGGGCCTCAGGTAAAATCCTCAGCAACTACACAGTGCTCCAGCATGTTTGACAATCCTCAGAGCAGCATCCTAGGAAGCTTGCAAGTCTGTGCTGAAGCATATTGGAGGTCATGTGGGGGAAAATTGTGTGACTTCTGCAACAATCTCTAGCTAGTCCTGTTCTGAAGAGAGATGGCTGAGGGAATGCTGCCCAGCCTTCAGATTCTGACACCTCGGTTCCCCACCTCATTGGCACCAAGTAACCTGAAACCCCACGGCCTCTGCTGCCAGGGCAGAAGACAGCCCTTCAGCCAGATCCCTCAGCAAGTTCCCAGCTTGGATCTGTTACCACCTCCTGGCCTTTCAGAGGAAGACCAAAAGCAGAAGACGCTAAGCTCTGTTCTTCCTCTTCCTCACCCACATCTTCAAGATTTACTCCATTTAACTGATGTTACCAAGACTCAGAGGAAAAACACCCTACAAACAAAAACCACCCTCCTGGTCTAACAAGATGTATACTCCCCTGGACAGTCTGGTTAAACCTGTCGTGATCAGCTCATACCAGCACCTGAGCGTCCAGTCTGGTGAGCACACATCTCTCTGACGGAGAACATGGAAGCACCCAGCTAGAACTGTTCCTGTACCAGAGGCCGTATGATTTGCCTCATGCTGGGATTAGTTCTCTCAGAAGCCTTATGCTGTCTTGTGCCGTACTGACTCCCCTACAGTAGGATTTCCACTGAGCAGCTTCAGAAAGGCTGCAGCCTGTTTCTGTCTCTGTTTACATCTCCTGTCACACAGACAGGTTCTCTCCCAGGCTCAGTCTCTGCCTTTGCCTATTTACCTTATTTGCTACAGCAAATTCTGCAGCGGCAAGGAGCGCTGCTCCACAGGAGCCTCTGGCACTCTGAAACATGGCCATCTTCATGCTCTCAGCCACTAGCTATAGAAACACAGCACTTGGAGAAAGGCATCCAAAATAAACACAAGATAGGAATATCTTCCAGTTACTTGTCCCTGCTGTAAAGGCCTGTGATTTTCAGCTCAGCTAATTCGTGTGTCTGCATCATTTCAGTAAGATGGAAGGAACTGCAAAAGCTATTACTAACTTCTGGCAAGGATCTTCAAAAGCCCCAGTCTCTAGGGCACTCTTGAGAGTAATCCTCCCCCTCTGCTCCTCTCAGCCTGGGTCCTGCCAGTTAAACGGGTGGTCAGAAACGTCAGCTGAGGCCTTCTGCAGACACTGCCCTCTTTCAGCATCTCAGACCTGAGGTTCAGATTTAATTAACATCACACTGAGAATAACAGAGCCAGGTTCACTTTTCCTCTCCAGTTAGTGCCTCAAATTGGCCTGTTCCCTCCCTCCCTCCCCCCCAGTTATTATTTGATTTTAAGTTCACCCACAAGCCGCCTTTTTTTTTCCACAATAAAAACGTGACAGCCTGATGCAGCTAGCCAGATGGAGGACTACAAGTGCAAGTCAGAGACCAGCAGTAATGCTGATTTTGGCTTGTAGAGGGTCTGGTAATTCAAAGAGAGTGCTGCCCATGGATCCTACTCAGGAGTGGCATTGAACATTAGTTTCGCCTTAGGAAGCCACTGAATGAATTTGCTAGCAAGAGCTCCAGCAGTATTTGCTATTTGCAGAAGAGACATTGTTTTCTCTCTTTTCAGCATCTCAATTATCACCAGCAGGGCACTACCTGACCTCTGCACTAATCTCCCGGTTGTTTAGTAAGCCAATAAGGAAACCATTTAAACCACCCTTTACCCAGATCCCGCATCTCTTTGTTTATTGGATATATTCCCAACCTCTGTCACTGGTATTCAGAGAAGCTTGAATGTGACCCAACCAGATAATAGTGTCACTGCTGTCCTTAGCCATAGCAGTGGGGTAACCAGCCAGAGTTGCAGAGTTGCCAAGCTCACTTAGCAGCTTCTTGAGCAACAACAAAGGCAGCTCACCAGCCTCACAGAGCCTGCAGGCAGACTGCAGTGCCTCAGCTGATACCTAACAGAATAAACCAAAAGTTTGCATGCAAGTCAAAATCTGTTAGGTTTTTAAATTTAAGCTTTTTTTTTCTCCTCCTAGAAAAGTGATTGTTTCAAACCTTCCCACATTCGCTATGGTAGGACAGATCCCTATCTAGCAATACGACGAACTTGAAATCCACTACATAGAGAAAAAATAGAAAAAAACTGAAGTAACGCATACAACTGGCATACGTGCTATTTTCAACATCAAGCACTTGAATTTCATAAACCCTTCCCAAATAACAGAGAGAAATTCATTGTCCAAGTTAGTTCCTTTTCTCATGACAGCTTCATCTATGACTCTCAGAGTCTGGGCTATAGGTGGCTTGCTGCCTTGAGTAGGAAAAATACCATATACCTAACACCACATACCTATTTGATTCAAAGAGCACACTGGTACCTATCAGGCTTCTCTAACAAGAGCTCCTGCTGTGTCACTCTTTGGGAGGAGAGAGGCACAACCAGCACTGCCGCAGTGTGACACTGACTCTGAACAAAAAATGCCATGAGCTCCTCTCTGGGTCAGGATTTCTCCTTTTAAACCAGGGCCTTCAAGCACATGCACATCTGGGTTGGTGATTGGTTCCAGGGACTCTTCTGCAGAAAAGAAGATGATGGGAGGGATGGGCAGAAAGACCAGTCAGCTTTGCTTTCGGTGTGAAATCCAGACAATATCCTTGTTCTTCTCTCTTCTGTTGTGCACACAAACCAGCCCATACAAAGCAGAAATCTCTTTCAGAAACCCCTTCTTCAGCAGGGGTTCAACTTTAGCAAGAAGCAAGCCTGTATCAGCTCATACCCTTTTTACGCTAGCTATGTCCAATGAGCACCATCTTTTGTCAAAGCAAAATCATGTCCCGGGCAGCTGGTTTGCAGAGAAAAAGCACCTAGATAAGCTTTGATCACACTACTGCCTCTTTCTCACCCACATCTTCCTTCCTGTTGAGAAAGCAATGATGAGGGGATGTGTTTAGGGAAGAGACATGACGGTAGATGCAAAAACCAGCCACCTCCACCCACACGCTCCAGCTAGTCAGAGGACAGCAACATTTTTGAGTGCTAAATACCTTCAGGTTTCCCACCTGCGAAGTTTGCCTGGATGAATTGAAAAGCTTTCAGCACAGAAGTTTCTGCCTTCACAGCATCCTCTGCTCCTGCACTGTCCTCCCTAGTCTGAGAGTTTGGATTGATATCAATATGAGGCTAGGAAATGGCTCATCACATATGCCATGGATAAATGTCACTGCTGCTAACAGCAGGTCTGTGCTGAACATGGAGAGCCACGTGCTTCAGACTGGGGTTTCTTCTGGCAGGCTGGCTCTGGGAAGCACAGCAATGACCTGCCCTATGGTTGCACTCTGGGCACTGTATCTGAGATGTAACTCTCTCCCAACACCCAGCATTTTGGGGACCTTTTTAAGCCCGTGTAAAATTAACTTCCAACACACAAACGACTACTGCAGCCATGAGAAAGCCTCCTCCCCGACAAACAGGTGGGTCTTCCAGGCAGAGATGAAGCACATTCTGCTGACCTTTCAGATAGACCAAGAGATGTTTTTTTTCTTATTGCCCATAAGTTTGCTAATCCGCATGTTTTAGCTACATGCGCACAGTAGCTGCGGATACAACACCTGAAAAAGGGCCGAGGCTGAAGCGAGCCCCTGCCAGGTGGAAATAGTTGAGACCTCTGTGCATTTCTAAAAGACAGACTGATGTCCATGATTTCCACCAGCCTATCATTTTTGGGGTGGAGATGGGGACTGGAACCAGGGCAACAGATTTTGAACCTCCTCCTTTTCAGTACACTGGCTTTCTCTAGCACATGAGCAGATGGGACATCTCCCAGAGGGGCAAACCCGAGACGGCAGCTGCTACCAGAGGCCAGTCACAACAGCTGAAGCTGAAGAACCTCTTTATATTTTACTTACAGGAGGCAGAAGTCAATAAAAGGCCTCTATTGTGAGCGCACACACTTCCAGTCGACCCTGCCCCTAAAATATTTTAAGCCTTCCTGAAAACACACTGCAAAACATAACCCTCTTTTGGGCTCAGTGTATTGAGCAGAGGCCAAAGTCCACTGAAAAATAAGCTCTCTGTCTTTACTGGCTCCAGATGCTGCTTACTCTGAAGTCAGTGACAGAATATCAAACTGAGCAGGACGGGAACCTTTACTGGGAAAATTATGGTTTCGCTTGCAAGGACACACTCTGAAGAGGAGGCTTATTTTTCCTCAATGTCATAATGTGGGTAAATGAGAAGAAACCAAAGCAAAGAGATTTGTATATATAATCATAAAGCTGTACATTTATATAATTAGACACAAGCACTTATACTGTGCACAGTAACAGGCACCCCTCACTCACAGCCATCCCATACATGCCAAAGCTCCCTTTTTCTTTTTTCTTCCCACCCTCCCCCCCCCTTCTCCCTTTCCTCCCTTTCCTCTACCCCCTTTTCTTCAGGGCAGGGGGAGAAAAAAGGAAGAAAAGACTAATTGCAGCCTTCCACCAATGCAGTCGCCATCTGGTAGCTCAAGAGACACATGGAGCCAAATTATCTTAATTAACATGTTACAACAGTATTTAAAAAAACTTCTATGCTTATTAACACTCAGCTGTGACTAGTCAACCATGGAGGAAGCCTGCTAATGCCACATTAATTATGGGTCTTGTCTTCCTTTCCATTATAAATATGAGTTTTTTTCCCAGTGGCTTCTCTCTCTCCTAAAAAGAGCACCACTGGCATCAAATCTTGCTCTTAAATGCAAATTCTATTTACATCCTACTAGAGTCAAAATGTTTAGGCTATATGAAGCTTCCACTGGTGCTTCTCGGGTGCTACAGACTGTCTTGATATAAAATGTAGCTTTCTATGTTTGTCCTCTAGAAAGCTCTACTTCAGTCAGACAAATCCCTCAGTAAAATTCTAGCAGAAAAAATAAGTGATATTGCATCTTTCAAATTCTTTTCTCTCTCTAAAACAGGGGCATAGACTTGACTGCATGTCCTGTGGGAAAACACAGGACAAAATCCAGGGTGAACGTAAGAACCAAATACACAAGAGGAGGATGTCTGCAATGGAAAGCAGCAACAAAGCACAGCTGCACTCCAGCAGCAAACTCGACATTATTTGCCTCTCTAGAGGAGTACCACTCAATATGACAACTGTATTACTTCCCCCAAAATAGGCCCACCTGCACCACGTTGCCCTCAGATGCATTCCCAGATGTCTCTGCCTGACAGGCTCCAGGACAAACCCCGCCAAGTTTCTCAGCCTTGGCTTTGTGTTATGTTTGCACAGTGCCCACCACAACAGCAGGGCTCTCATCCAGACCAGGCTTTGTGGGCATCAGGATAACACCAAAGCGTAAAATAAAAACCTGACTCTTTTAAACAAAGACAAGATCGATAAATTCATTCTGGAAACATTAATTAGGAGGGGAAAAACAAACCAGGAACAACTGCAAAAGTGCTTTTAAGATCTTATGATAAAGCGATCTTACTGCTGCACAAAAGCCAAAGTCTCCACCAGGGATGCATGTGGAAGCTCCTTTCCTCCCTGCCTTGGACGCAGCTTGCCCAGGTCCAGTACAGATCCAGAGCAGCTGACCAGCACTTCACAGCACCCACTACTGCCAGGGCAGGTTACAGCAATTTACACCTGGGTCGTGGCTGGAGTCAGCAGCACAGTGCCTCTGAACAGGCAGCCTAATACAGAAACCTGCTCTCCCCTGTGGGCATAATGGAGATTTACGAGTGGCATGCGTTTCTTTTTTAAAAAAAGTTTTCCAAGGCCACTTCTGGCCTCCCTGTGCCTTCTTCCAGCCACCCTATAATTACTGCCACATGTTATGAGAAGGAAATTAAGCAAGTGTTGTAACAACCTTACATGATCTGCAGAATCCAGGATTCTGCTCTTGAAACGCAAATCCTCCATGAGAAACAGCCAGGTTTTATTATTATGACTTTCTTCCCTCTCTTTGAAAAGTTTGATTAAGGGGGTGCCCCTAAGAAAGCTACATAAGGTTGAAACTCTTAGTAAGAAATGCAAAGAGTCCAGAAGCGTTCACCACACTGGGGAGAGGCAGTTACCACCCACCAGGGACCTCCTTTCCTCTCACTGGCAGCCCACCCAACTCTAAATCTTGTTTTACACTGCAATGAGGAAAACATTATTTAAAAAGATAACAGAGAATTGTCAAAATAATTAGATATCCTTTCAAAAACGGAACAGGCAGCAACACAGGAACTAACAGCACCAACTGTGCAGAGGCAGTTTAGCAAAGAGGCATTAGCACAGCACTTAACTCACGTAACATCCACTGTCCTCGATTACTGGGGCTAATTTTAAACTCCAATTTGGATCTTCCCACAGATTCGATTTCTCATCTTGTCCCTGCTCACTTCTTTCCAGAAATGCACAAATCTAAAAATTGCTCTTAATTCACATTAATCTGCATTAATCCAAACATTTACCCCACTGTTTTCTTGGCAGTTCCTAGGTGAGTTTTCAGTTTGGGTATAGCAATAACCCAATGGTGCCTTCTTAGCATAAGGGCCTGACAAACACTATGGGCTAGGTGGTTTCCCTGAACCACCTAGCTTTTCAGCAAAATCAAAGAGGCAATAACCTAGAAAAGAACATAGCTATCACATATTCATGCTGCTTATGGACACTAGATTCTGAGAGGATAGAGAGAACTGAATTGTTCTGACTGGTCTGACTGAAATAAATAAATCCCATTACTGACACTAGGCAAGGACAGTTCTCTGAGGGAACACACCTTTGGAATACAGCAGAGCAAAACTCGTCTCTACCAGCAAAGAGACCTGCAATTTAGCAGTGCCTCAGGAAGCATAACTTGCTCGTGGATTTCCACATGACTGCAAAACACTGCCCTTTCCCGAGCTTCAGTCCAGTAATGTAAGCAGGTTCCTTTATCTAAAAAGTTTTAGAAGTACTTGCTATGGCAATTTCCCCAAGTGCATCCCCACAGTGGGCTCCAGCACAGTCCCTCTAGCTCCAGATGACACACATCACGTGGCTGGTAACACTAGCAGCTGTAGGACTCCATTGCTCTCCTTTCACTGCAAGATGGAATTCAGGAAGTCACTGCTAACCTACTATACACAACACCAGGCTCCTCCTCACCCAGAAGGCCAGTCCATGCCTGCCTCCTAACCCCAGTTCTGCTACAGCTCATTCTGCAACTTGGCACAGATCAAAGCAGTCCTAACCAGGGGGAGGGTGGAAACCCAGAATTTTAGAGTTTAGAAAGAAGCCCTGTCTTCCTACGCTTGCAAGAGAAGATCCCTATGCTAGCCAAGTCACTTTAAAGCTCTGCCCTGGTAGGCCTCCTTCATTCACTAATCAGCCTTTTGCAGCAGATTCATTTTCCATCCTTTCAGCAGCAGCAGCAGCTGTTGCCTCTGACTCAGCCTATCCAAAAAGTACTAATTTGGAAGTTTGGCCAAGGCAGATGTAGCAATGGCACACGCAGTGGAGACTGCCTTGTGCTACGTGTTGCCCCACTTTCATTTGCATGAAAACTTAATTGGAAAGCCCAAAGCCCTAGGTTACTGAAGTTGCTCTCTGCAGTAGGTCTAGCTTTGCTACGGTAAGGTGGGTAAGGAGAGCAATCGTGAAACCTCAAGCAGGTACACCAACGAACTCTGGAGAATACTTTTTCATCCTGCCATGCCATTTCTCTTCCGACCTTTGGCTCTGTTCTGGACCATTGAACATATCAGAATCTAATATCTGGGCAGATCTGTTTATCCTTTAAGAATGACTCATCTCTGTCAGGGGACTTGTCAGAACAGGCACTCAAATCATTTACCACTGGCTGGGTATTACTATAAAGAGTTATTAGTCCTGTCTCACTGGAAAGCCTCTCAAGTACACTTCATATTTTCGCTCTAGATGTGGTTAGGTTAGCTGTAAATATTAGGTCATATTTTCTACAGGCTTTACAGGAGTTTAATATCACAAACAACTTCTCTGCAGAGTTTGGCAGGAAAACAAAAATAGCCTCATTGGGATACTCCCCAGGTCATTCTGTTCAAAGCTGGAGGCACCTCAGACTACACAATGATTGAAGTTCTACACATGGCAAACCTAGCTTTCCCAAAGACCCCAGCTATGCTGCAAGTTGAACCATTCTCAGCTTGATTTTCTTACACTGTTAAGCTGAAGCTCAAACTGGACTATGTTATACTTTAAAAGCTCTTAAACACGGAAAGAAGTCGAAGAACCAAGCTTCAGAACAAAGGAAGAAATTTCTTCTCCTGACAAGAACTAGCTGTGACACACCTTCCTAAATTACCCAATATTTCAACAGCGTTGGGCAACTCAAGTGCTCACAAGGTGATAGCTGGAAAGGTGGTGTCAGTGCCTGCATAGCCTGCTCTGAAACTTAGCAGCTAGCTGGTGTCTGGGCTCCTCTATTTACTAGCAATGTAAGTAGCGGGAGAGCACTCTTTGGAAAGGAGGAAGACGAAGCTATTGTGTCATGACTTAAGTGTGACTAGCTGAAGGCACCAAGGTCTGGAAGGATGCTGCTGGTGCTTTGATTCACCAGTCACAGAAGCCACCATCAGTTCTGGCAGAACAGGCCAAGTCCCACATATTCCACCCACTCGGATTCTGCTTGGGATCAACTAGCACATCAAAAACTAAACAGCAACTTAGTATAATCCTTACAAACATAGCACGTGAAAGAATTCATTTTTCCAGTCATCTCTCTTGAGAAGATTGTCTCATTATACAGATGTAATAGCTTCAAAGTGTTTGTTTTATAGCTCCATTTTCCCAGTACCTGCCAACAGCTCTAAGCAACTCAATGGGTATGAATTAGCAAATTGTCTAACAAAATGTATTAGGAAATAGTCAAACATGTACCTAGTAGCAAACACGAAATCTTCCTTTCTGTCTTTCTGGCTCCTCATTCCAAACACCCACGGGATGAACAAACCCAAACTGAAACAAGTCAAACTTGGAAAAAAGGTTCAAAAAAACCAAGCTCCTCTAACAGCTGGCAACAAAAGTGTTCAGAAAAGATGCATAAAAGGAATTCTCACCCTTTGAAATACTACTTGCCCTTTGACAACTTCACCATAGCCATTGGAATCGAAGTACAGGCAAGTCAAAATATCCAGCTGAAAAAGCACGTAATAAGGTTAGAGCAGTGACTGCCGAGTTAGGACCTGTTTGTAGCCCCAGGTATCTGACAAAAATGCAAGAAGAGATGAAATACCATTCCTTTCATTTGACTAAGAGATTATAAAGCATGTAAGCAAAATCCCCATAGTAGTAAAACAAAAATACCCAGAAAAAGGGACCAGATCTTCTCAAGACCCACTACACTTCAGACCTGCCTCTCTGCACCTTGCCCCTTTTGAGCAAGAAATACAAGGCTATAGGCATTCTTTGCTCCTTATCTATACTCCTTGGTCACACAGAAAGACCCATCTTTGTTCTGTAGCAATTAAAATACCAAGTTAAAGCTTAAAAAAAAGGAAAGCAACCCCTCTCATAACGCTTTCCCTCCTTCCCTGGTGTTGCTGGAAGGAGCCTGACAGATGCTCGAGAGGCTCAGAGACACAGAACTCCAGCTCCTACCTGGTGCCACCAAGTCAACCAAAACACATCCCATGGCTGTAGGGGCAATGCTTCCTCACATCACAGGCTGCAGTTTTGAAGTGGGACACACTGCAGCTTAGCAGCTGGAATCTAAGGCCAAAGCACAGGGGCATAGGCCTAGACACACACTCCACTGCTAGGTAATCTGAAGTTTTTGCCACCACCTTTCCTCTTCACAGAGCTCTCCTGTCTGCCGTCATGTATAAGGAGGATTTGGTAGTCTATAGAGACCAATGTGCTGATTTAAGGGTTCTTGTTGCCAACGTAACTAAATTTAAATGACAAATATGTACAGATTAATTTGACTGCTATAATATTCAGGTCTTTTTCCTTATGAAGAAAGCCTAGCCAGATGCATAATTTCACAGCTCAGTAGTTCTTTCACACAGGTCTCTCTGATCAGGAGTTTACTTCAGCCCTTATTGTGATAACGGGAACTAACACGCTGCATTACTGTTTTGCAGTGCTACCATCTGGTTTTAACTCAACAAGGCTCCCCTTCTCTACTAGCCGGAGGGCTTTTTTGTTTAGTTGTTTTATTGTTTCTTAGAAGGGAGATTGGGGTTTTGTTTTTGTGTGCGTTTTTATGTTATTTATGACATTTCATTAAGTTTAATTTATTATTCTGAGGCACTTGTTTGCTCTGTTCTCTCCAGTGGCTTCCTTCATCTACATCTTATCTATACAGCATCATCAGTCATGTCAGAGCAGTTCTTACTAAAACAGCAAGAGCATTTCTCAGTGCAACATACAGTTAACAAGGTAAGCGTTGAAATGCTTGATAAGAGTTTTGGCTGCACAAAGTAGCCAGATTAACACCCTGAGGTTAGCATTTTATCTGGACCACTCTCGACTTGGACAAGCCAAGCTTAAATGATACTATTATTACCATATCAAGGGACCAGGTCTTGGGGTCTACGACACTGCCCTATTGAAGCTGGACAACTCAGTTGATTTGCAAATGCTGTTACATGACTTTGTTTTCTTGAATACCACAAGAACCAAACCAACACAAAACCATTTACTTTCCTTGTGCCCTACATGCTTTCCAGTTGGTACCTGCAGCATCAAGCTGGAGACACTTCAAGTCCCTCTTTAGCTTCTTACAGACTCACTCTACTGTTGCTCCTCCTCACAGCCAACTTCCATCAAACATGCACCAGAAAACTTCTCCTAAGCTCCAGCATTCCCTCACATCAAACAACCATTTCCGCAGTTTCAACTACCTAGCTCCACAAAGAGGGATGGTGTGGTTATCCAGGTCTTTGGTGGGTGTTTTTGTTGTTGCTGGTTTTTTGTTTGTTTGTTTTTGTTTAAGCATTTACCTGCAATGATAGTTTTTGTATTTTCCAGTTTCAATGAGGTATGATGTTTAGGTCAAAACACTAGTGGATACTAACAGCATGTACTACATGATTGCTTGCTCCATTTTGTCTGAGCTGTCAATCCAAACACGACAACATTTCAAGCTTCGTTTCAAGAGGTGTAGAACCATATTACCTTCACTAGGAGAGACAGAAGGCTTCTGAATGAAAGTCTGATTTTACGTTATCAAATGTTATTATAACTCCTCAATTCTACAATATTTTGAGAAGCAAGATGAAGTGGGACAGACAGATTATTCCAAACTACAGTTATCAGAGCATAAAGGAAATGTTTGGGGTTTTTTTGAGGCTCATAATTCCCTAGAACACAAAAATCTTTTCCGCTGCCCTGGTCAACAGAGAAAATCTCATATCTATAGACACTGATCTAGTAGACAAAAGATTTCACAATCACCTTCTTCTGACTCAGATTTTGAATGGGAAACACTAAGCAAGAACAATCAAGACAGTAGGAGAAGTTCAGCTAAGAAAACAACAGTCTTTCCCAAAACCACACAAGAACAAAGCACTTTCAAGAAATTCCTTATGTACAAAAAGAGCTTTTTAATGTTCCCCAGAGAAGGATTCTGTAGAGGAAACTGCTGCAGCATGCCTGAATGCCACCGGAAGTTCTGCACTGAGTACAAATTGGGAAAAATCCACGAGCGTTCCCAGCTTCTGCAGAGCTGGGGCAGAACCTTGGAGGAACGCTGGGAACACCCTGGGGAGCCTTCAGACAGACACAGCTGGACCCAAATCTGCCTCCCACATCATCATGTGAACTCATATGGTAGGAAGCAATGGTAACCATTGACTTCCCATGCTAACTAATGCAGCATGTCTACTGTCATTTCTAAACTGTCTTTCAGACTTACTTCCCTGTCCCCTAAAAAATCACTCTCCACGGGTTCTCTGAACCACAAAGCCTCTCCTCCCTGTTTAAACAGATGATTCACAAGTTAATGCATTTTTTCTTTCTCACTGAAGGAGATGTTTGATTTCCTCCCATAACATCCCTGGATTATAGACTGGTAGAGTCCATAAACCATCAAGCTTTATGACCAGATAGAGTTATTAGTAGACTAGAGACACAAAGTTCCCAGAAAAAGCAAATACAAGCAGCACTCAGCCAGTACCCCCTACACTGTTTCCAAGATGTAACAACTCTATGCTAGGCTATACCATGACGTCTCTTCAGCTGTTCAGGAGATTTCTGTCTACCAGACGGTTTGGTGAAAACGCCCAGAGAGCACTTACAGGTTTCTTGGTAGTGGAGCAAGAGCTTTTCATGCAGCTTAAATGTACGGTTCAACCTCTTGCCACTTAGTGAAGTTTCTCACAGAAAGGAAGTGGAAGGCCCAAATAAAAGACAATAAAAATAGCAGGAATGCTGGCTCTCCAGAGATACACACTTGGGAACTCTCCTAGCTGCATATGCAGATTCCTTGAGGACATTTATATTAAGCAATATGGATGTCTTGCATCTGAGATCTAGTGGGAAAAGCCAGCAGGGAAGGAGGTTATTTTGATGCCGATAGATTAGTGTCTAGACAGTAAGAGCTCCACAGAAAAAAAAAAACGAGTCCATTTACTGAATGTTATCAGTCACCATTCTGTAACTCAACTCTTTCACACTGATACAGAGAATTTCAGAGAACAGCACATGCATTTAATCAGGAAGAATAAGTCCTACAGGAGTCACAAATCAGAGACCTCCAAACCCAGACTTCATCATGTGGGTCAAATCTGCCAGGAACATGTGATATCTTTAACACATACTACCTAGGAAGCCTATAGATCTGCAGCAGATACTGCAAAGGCCGTTCTGATATTAAAGTCAGACGCATTATTAAAGGTATTTCCCTTACCCAGGGTCTTCCTGTTTTTGTTCGTTTGATTCCTGTCTCCTCTGTAACGGCATTTGAAGTCTTTCTGGGAGAAGACTGGGAAATAATGACAGAAAACCCACCAGTAAGGCAAGAGGCACTGCAGAGCTATGTCTAGAAGGCGGCATCCAGCTATGAGGACAAGATACAGTATAGCAATTCCACAGCTCTTTCCTTCAGACTTCTGGTCATTTCCCCTTTTTCCAGCCTCCTCCACACCAGTGCAGTTTGCTTAGCACACCAGTACTCTCTCTCACCAGATACATCCCACTGAGCACACGAGTCATTAGAACTTTATTCTTGTTGCCACACAACTATATTCCAAGACTGTCCAAAGGCTGTTACATTCAATTTCACATGCTGATCACATTAGGCAGCCTGGAGCTCCAACCTTTATTCTGCCCCTTGCCCATCCCTACCTCTCCTATTCACTTTTCAGAAAAGGCTAGTTCAGTCATATTTAGGACCTAGGATACTACTCATAAGAAAAGCTATATTCTGGCCATCAACATTGAGAGCAGAGGGCAATACTTTTAGGAGACAGCTCAGTCTCAGTGGAAAGTAGCTCAAGTCTGGGAAAGACGAGAGAAATGTTAAAGGCATCTACTTCCCAACTGGAATTCCTCATAAAACTTTGTGTCTTTCACCAGGACATTAATGAAATACTGAACAGCCCAATCTAAAGTCAGTTTACACTCCTCTCAAGTCACTGCTCACCTGTTAGAGAATTCATCTGGAGTTCAACAACACATCCTCAAGCTCACATCACATTCTGGCTGTGCAAGCATGCAAGAGCCTTTTAAAACCTCACAAGAGGTTTTACCTTACAGATCAAGTACAAGAGGCCTTTTCCCAAAAGGATTTCAAAGTTACTGTTGCTAAAATACATGTTCAAGGCCTAGCACCAGCAAGAAATAAATGGTTCTCAGCTCTTAAAACGATGCTGCAATTGTGTAAAAGACCATTTTGCAGCTGAAAAACCCTTATAATGTGCCACCTTCTACCAGAAGTAAATGTGATTTCCCAAGTAGAAACCAAATTTAATATCTGAAAAACTAGGGAAATTAACACATGTACAACATCCTCCAGAAGCAACTCAGTCTCAACTCTTGCCATAGAGGACAGGAAACTCCTGTCTGGTCTCAGACAAACACAGGTTTTAAATCATAACTTCATATCTCATCCATAGAGCTCTACAGCATCTTAGCAATTAGTTTTTTATTGTCACATCACCTGGGCCACAAGAATTTAAGGGAAAGGGGCAAACAGTTCCTGTTCTTTCACGTAACTGATAAAGAAAGTAGAATGTGGTTTAATCAAATGAGCTCTCTCCTGTATTTCCCCTTTCCCCTAACATCTGCTAGATTAAAACACTTCTTCTCAGAAAGACAATCCATATTTAAGCTTTTACCAGAATTGGCAGAAAAACAAACCCATCTGTTCCTCAAAAAACAAAACCACTGTTCTTCCCCACCCTCTTTTTCTTGATATCTTGCCTGAGGACGCAGCATACAAAGGCCTCCCAAGCACTACGAAAGGTCACCTGGACTATGACAGTGGACTTCTATTTTCTCCCCATATTTATTCTCAGTCAGCATGGAAAGGGGAAATTCTTTTCCTTAATGAGGCGGGTGGAGGTGTCTGTCTCATGTTAAACACCATGATCTACTTTTGTACCTCTGCCCTCCCAGCATTGCAAAATAAAGCCATAAACACAAATCACTGCAACCTAGTTACTGCACATCAAAGCTGTCACTGTCACTCTTATTCTCAGGGTGGTAGAGACAAACAGACAGTTGACATTTACTCTTTAGCTCATGGTGTAAACAGAAACCAAGTTGCAGTATCTATTCCTCTGCTGCAGAGGAGCACTGACCATACACTTCCCTGCAAAAGCTGCGCTGCCAGGCCTGGTGTCCACTCTGCAGCAACTCTACAGGGAAGAACGAGCTATCCACCTGCACCCATGTTTTCTCTTACTAGATGTAGTTTATGAAGTTATCCTTCCCTGCTGCTCCTAAACTCTTCATCAACAAGACACACTAGAATTGGGGGTGGGGAGTGGATCATGATCATATGCCTTGTTATTCCAGGGCACATACCTCTGCCAGTTACAGAAATTGCTTGCAGTGGAAAGCAAAAACACATTTAAAGCCCTATTTTAACACAATTAAAGGAGCTTGAAAGGAAGAAGCTTTTATCATGGGGTAGGCAGAACTACATGGACTATTATTATGCATTCTGAAGGCCACAGCTTGGAGACTTGTAATCTCAGTCCAGCATAGCTATTGGCAATGGGTTTCTAATCCCAACTCTGCAAAAAGCTCCCAGAAAAACAGTTTTCCATAATGCACCATTCTGAGAGGAGGCTATGTAACTGCAAGCAAAATTAGAGCACATTAAGGGATGTTGCACTCCACAGTAAAAAGGATTAAACAAATTTCATTAACAAGGTTCATGACAATGGGAACACAACCCGGAAACCCTCTTGAGCAATCACAGACTACTACACTGAAGTGAGATCCTGTCTAGAAGTAATACTAAAGTAACAAATACTTGCACAGACAAAATTACATCGTGGTCAAGGAGACTTCCAGGGCTGCAGCAACCCACAGAAAGTGTTTTTGCAAGCAGGGTTCCTAGGTCAATGAGCTGCTTTTGCCCTACAGCATCTGCAGTGGTTCCAGCCACGGGATATCCCTAGTTGTTCCATAGTTGGGTACCTGATGAGACTGACCAAAATGCATCATGTTGCTCTCAAATACTTCCTGATGACTTGGCAAAAAATGATCACTAAGAAAGATCACAGGAAATTGCCTTGCCATTACTGCATAAACTGCTTTATGCAGCGTATCACTTTTCAATAAACCATGCCCATTTAACTGGAAACGTATGATGAGAAACTGAAGCTAACTTTCTTCAGAGGTTACTTGACTAGTAAACACACTGAAGCAGAGTTTGCAAGAAGGCACAAAGCCAGTCCCTTAAACAACTTGCTGTGGCAGCAGCCCATGCTTTGAGTTGTTTCAAAAAGGCAGGATAAAGCTACCCTTTTTTTCCCATTTCTTTCTGGAGGGCATGTATCCCCAGACAATGTTAATTATCTCTACTAAAAGTCTACCAGCAGTGTCACAGAGCGTCACATTTCCAGTCTGCCCAGCTCTGTGACGAGGACATTATCAGAGCTGGTCGAGCCATGAACACTAAGGGAGGGAGGCCTAACTCCCTAGCTGCAGTTCTAGCTGGAAACAAAGATGCTTCTATAGTCCCAGCTTGTCTAGTACCTGGACAAGCTATTATCTTCAGTACCAGGTATTTATTTGACTGGCATCTTCTGCTCTGGCAGTTTTAGAGAGGAGGTCTTTCAGACTTAAGGGCATGCTGGCTGCATGACAACGAGGATACCCAGAACCCCTCAAGATCACCCATTTCCAGTGGAATGTGGAAGTACCCTACCTCTAGATGGCACTCCAAGGAACTTGTCCCTCTCACATTGCTGTTTATTATGATACAGCACTTACACGTTTAGGTTAATGCAGATATAACCTTTTCTACAACTTTGACATATTAGGCAAACTGGTATTTCTAACCCTGCTATGTTACATCTTCTTCATTTCTTTCAAGGATTTCCTTTCCAACCAGTACCATTAGCAAGCACAATTTCAGAGAAAAAACAAATCTCATGCTTTTACCAAAATGAGCCCTATTTGATTTTATCTCTGCCCTCCAGGATCTTCAGGATGCTTCATGTTATTCAGTCCTTACAGGAACTACATAGTTCTCCTTCTGTACCATTTTGCCTGTAAATTTATGCAGCAGAATACTATTTCCCTCTTTCAGATTGTTAGATATACAGGACAAAATTTTCAGCAGTGCTTATGTGACTTGAAATCTCCTCTCCCAGCTGACTACCAGTGAGACACAAGCTCTTTGGAAAGATTCATTTAATGGTAAGTGCATCTGACATCATAGCCATCCCACCAGATATCTTCCCTAATTTAAAGTAGATGCAATGCTCTTTTTCTTTGCTTTTTACTTGCTTGCTTACTTAGCTGCCATATCAATTTATAAAAAAAAAGTTTAAGTTGATAAACAGGAACAAAATGTAGTGGAAACTAAACTAAATCATCAAGAAGGAATTTCTGACAAAGTTTATTGTGTGAAGACCTTGGTTCTGGCATTCTGCCCCAATCCCTTTCCCCCAGCTCGTGAATTCTTACTGCTGGTGACAACGAATCGTATTAGTCCATTTAGCCATTTCCTCTCCATATTTCTGTTTTGTGCTGACAGGAACACGAAAGGACAACTTTGTTATAAGATTGTACTTGAATGTCAGTATTTGGGTTGCTTCCCTGCATTTAGAATTGCATCTTCTTGCTCTGGTTTCTCTCTTCCTGGTACATCGGAGGCGTATTAATTCAGTTCTCTTAACATCTACAGACATAAAGCACCAGTAATGGGGGTTATAGCAGTTAAGTTCTTACGTCTTTAATTATTTTGACTGAATTGCCTCCTTTAAAATGCGTAGTCTTGTTAAAAGTACATTTGAAAAAAAACCACAAGTTTGCTACTAGCTACTTCCAAGTAATTAAGTTCATTAATCCAAACAGGGAGCAAGGGAAATAAAACTACTTTCTCCTTCATGCTTTTCCTCTCCTCTTATTCTATAATAACTACAAATGCTTTTATCCCACTAACTATTATAACCTGCACTTATTCATTCTACTTTTTGCTGCCCTTATCTTTCTCTTGCAAGCCTTAAAACAATAATTGCCCTGAAATTGAAAAGACAGTGGGTTTCCCCCTGCTCTGTAAACCTAAAATTCGATCGGACCCTCAGAAACCAGACTTAGTTACTGTTTCCTGCATTCTTTACTTCCTATGTTTTTAGTTCACAGCATTCTACCTGCTTCCACCGTAACACTGAATATTCCTTCATTTCTATCACCACTACTAGAAAAGGTGTTTTGAGAAGAGGATGAACAAACTCACACACGCCCACAGCAGCCATGCAAAGTTGTATGGTGGCTAAGGCTAACTGCAGATTCAAAAGTTTACTTCAGAGTTGGCTGCACAGCGACTCAGTGATTGACTGTAATAAGAGAGCAGCCAAACTTGCACAGCCGTGTCTGCTGTCACACTTGCAGAAACAGAAAAAAGGAAGAGAACAAGATGGTGCAACCATAGTGTCTTGCAGCTCTGCTACCCTGTGCTTCCTGTCCAGCTCACCTGAGCCACAGGACACCCAAAAGCTCCATCTTCACCCAGCGTGGTTCAAATGAGCATCTAATGTCAAGGCACTCCATCCTTGTTTAATTTTATGATAGATTTATGATCTACAGAATTAAGTAGATTAAAAAAGGCCTGGAGATGGGTAGAGTTAAAAATATGCTCAGTAAGTGCACACACACCTTGTCAGCAGCCACCACACTCCTGGAAGGCCTTCCTCAGTTCCTGTTTTCACACAGAGAAGTTAAATGCCTCCCTTCCTCAGCACACCAAGTGCCCCGTGCTGTTTACAAAGGAAACTGTACTTTTGCTCCTCCTTGATGCCCCGAGGGACAGCTAATCTAGGGCCCAGGCCTGCTGGCTCATTCAGGAAGAGCAGAGCAGTTCTCCCAGTCCGCCCCTGCCCTAGCTGATTGTTCTCGTGCATCAGCTGTGATTCACCACAGGAGGCCCAGCCTGCAGCTAGCCCCAGCAGCGCAGCTCCCTTCAGGGCAACAGGCAGCCATGCCTCAAGCCAGCACTGCTTTGCACAATCACTTGTTGAACTAGGCCCTGCGCAAACACGCTTAGTCCTCATAGGCACATGCTGAGATTATGCCTGTGGACACTTCAACCTACGTATATAACTATGCATATCTACTTAAAACACCTTTCTCTGGCTACTGAACAATTCAACACACTGCTGAGGACAAGGCTCCAGGCAACCACCAGCATTTACTGCTAAGAGCCCTTCAACCGTCCCCACTCTGGCAAGCCAAGGGGCTCCTATCTTGGACACTGTGGGTCAGCTACTAAATTCAGGGTCCAGACAAGGTCAAGATGTTGCACAACATAGAACATCTTCGGTTGCAAACAAGACAACTCCCTTTGCTCCCTTGCCCCAGGGACCAGATAACCAACCTGCTTGGCCTGGCCTCTTCATTTCTACATCTAACGGCACTGGAGAGGACGTGGTGACCGTGGCAATTTTCCACAAGAGCCCAGTGTCCACAGGGCCTTAATGCAAGTTGCAAATACAAACAACAATCAGAAAGGGGAAAGTAAACTTGGCAAAAAGCTACGATCCGCTGGATATTGAACCAAAGTGAGGATAATGCAACGGAAAGTTGCGAGGATCAGGAAGTATGTTTCACCACAGCAATTTAAAAAAATAAATAAATTTATGAAATACAATATTTTTTTCCAAGGAATTGCCCTGAAACCCTCTGTCTGAGCACATAAAGTGTTTTTAGTACCCCAGGAGGCCTAGAAGGCAGACAATGGTTAGGATGCAGGTGCTGCCTGTTTCCGCTGGTTGAAATACATGAGACTAGCTAACATAACTACCTTAAATTATTCCTGCATGCATAATTTAAGAGTACTTCTCTAGCATACCACTGCGATCCCAATAGTCCCTTTGTTTCAACTTTTCCATTAGGAAATTCTCAGTCACTCTGAATTAGCAAGAAGGAAGGCTATCAGCAACAACAGCTTCACATCTAACAGTCTGCATTTAGGCCAGTAAACAATCAGCTTCCTCAGAACAGCAACAATCCACTTTTAACATGGTGTAGCCACCTTCACCAATCCTTCAGGATCCAGACACAGGGAAAAAAAACAGAGATGGCCACAAAGCAGCTTTTCAATTATCAGCCAGAATGCCCTCCCCCCAGAACTTGGGGGCTGCAGAAATCCCCTTTTTGAAATGCTAATGTCATTACAACCATAGCACCAGAAGACAAGTGGTGAGGCCTGGGTGACAGAGCCTCTGCTGTGCCCTTACACAGATGATTTAAACTAGGCCTTTTGTATCTCTCCTCCCCAAAGCTCCCTGCCCGAAATCATGCTTGACAGAAGCTGCAGCTGCTGTCCGACCCCGCTGACAAGCAGGGGTGGAAAGATCAACGTGATGAATTCATGCATGTGGGGTAAGGGTCCGGGGCACAGCAGCAGTGCGCCAAGTAATTGTGCTCTCAAAGCCTCTATGAGCCTAAGAGATAGGCTTGGGGAAGGCTTGAAAACAGGCAAAGCAAAAGGTTCCTAAGTGCTCCCTTACTACTGCTAAACAATTACATGAAAGTAGGAATCATCACAGCTGGTCCTTAGGCTCAACAACAGCTACCAGCGTAGAAAATCATGGCTAGAAGAAACTAATCAACAAATTGACCTCTTCTTGCTCCTCCGGAAACCAGCTCAGCCTCAGAGAAGAGCCCCACACATGGAAAAAGCTACTCCAAAGGCATGAAGAGCTGTCAACGTTCCTGAAAAAGCAACTCTAACTACTTGCTGTGAGAGGAGATCAGAGACCAGACTGGGTGCCAGAAGTCTGATTCTGCCATTGCACAATATGTAACAACAGACAAATGGTTACTGGAGGGCTCTTCAGCATTGTTTTCAATGTATTGCTTTCATCGACTCTGGTACCAGCCAGGGAGAATACAAACTTCATGCAATTATTCCATTCTAAATACTATCGGATTCGCAAAAGTAAAACAAACAAACAAACACAACAAAACAAACCAACTTTCCTACAACTTACTATCTCTACCGCCGCAGGAAGAAAGGTGACGGACCCTCTGGGAGAACACATTTGGTTTAATTTGCACAGGGTACACCCTGTAAGCAGCTTTGAAATGCTGCCACCAAACCCAAATAACTTTTAACTGAAAAACACAAAAACCTCAATTCTGCAGGCACCCTCCCTTGGTGCTAACTAACCGACCAACAACAGGAGAAAGATTTCCTCCATTTAAAGCTGCTAATTAAGTTAAGACTTTAGGGGATGGAAACAGACTTAGTGATAGATGCTTGCCTGCTGTCCGAGGATGCAGAACAGACATTCATTTTCATCCTCTCAAATTGCTCTGCAGTGCTTGATGCAGCCAACCATGAACTACTCCTGACACGCCTCAGACAAGTGGCAGGTGGCCAGAGGTATGCAGTAAAATAGTTAAGCCTTTGCTCATCTTGAGTGTAGTCAGAGAGATTGAACCTCCCCACAACACCCTTAATTAGCAGCCTCCCTCTGCGAAGCTCTCCTGGTTTAACTGATGGCAAGAACCAAGGATGCCCAACGCAGCCCTACCTGTGTACTGGATGTCAGGCTGCAACCTCCACTTTCCCCCACACAATTGCACCACTTCCCACCCAAGGACTCCAGTCTTGCATGGCATCAGCACGTGACTGGAAAGAGGTGGTAAAAGTGGAACCAAACCAGATCAAGGCAACGCTGATGGGAAAAATGAAAAAAAAAAAAATCAATGCTTTGCAAAGGGGCTCCAGCCTCAAGAAGTCTCCAGAACTGGAGACACATGCCAAGAGAAAGCCAATTCTTCAGGGTGCCTAGAGAAAGCAGAACTTCTCACAGTGGCTGATCTCTTCCAGCACAGCATCCACACAGCACTTCCAGTGTGCTTGCTCAGTAGAGGCATTGCCTTACAGCAACAGACAGCAAGACCTGGCCACCATTATACATACTTCTCCTCCTCCTTGCAGAAATGCGCTAACACAACCAGCTGCCATCAGCCTGCAGGCATATAGCACAAAATGCAGAGGTATGGACCTCCACAAACATCTCAAACTGGTTTCTTACTCTCTGCACAGCATCCCAGACATCAACAAATGAAATTTAGGGGCCAAGCCATTGAGAAAACTGAAAAATAATAGGAAGCCTGAGGAGAGAATAGCCCAGTCAGTTCTTCAACTCTATAGGAACCTTCCTGTGTAAAAGGTAAAGTTCACAGAGCATAGAGACCTTGGCAAGTCACTTATTCTTCCCTACTCTTTGTCAAAAGAAACAACCATGTCTGCTCTCTGATGCACTCAGAGACCCAAAGTGGGAAGGCCTGAAGGTTAAAATTATGCTGGCTGAAGGACATCACATTTCTGCATCATAGAAAGATAAATTTCTGTGCAACAACATTTACAAGACTAGCTTGTTGGGAAGGCAAAGGTGAGGATTAAAAGAATACAATAACAAAAGTTCACATCTTCATGGGTTTCAGCAAGGCTGCACTCAAAGGCAAACTCATGGCAGCTTGGGACCACAGTAAGATTTTTCAGCTTTATGTATTAAAAAATGTGTAATTTCTTCAGTTTAGATGAAAGTGACAGATGAATCTAAATACTCAAATAATACAAACTTATTTTCTGCATTTTATAACTTAAGTCATTTATGTCCAAGAAAGCATTTACAATTAAATCTGCAAGTCGTTCTAGAGGAGTATTCCATGGTTACCTTTGCTAAGGAAACCAAAACCAGCAAGGGAATGGAAGCATCATCATCTTTAGAATAACACAAAACATTAAGGATGTGGTCCTTTGCTTGTGCTAAGGAGAAGCAAAGATGTGCTGCAGCACAGCTTACGGCTCAGCACAACCTGGACAGTACAGGTCCGTTTCAAGAAGCAGGTAAGTGGGGTGAAAACTTGAACGGAGACAAGTTGCACAGCACGCACATCAAAAGTACTCTGAGTTTCAAGTTTAGCCACTCTGATGATAGCGGAATGCACCAGAGGAAACATGAAAAGCACACTTTCCTCCCAGCCAAGGAAAAATCAACAGCTCTGGTTTTGGTATGACACATCAGAATTACTTTCCAAAAGGCCTCTGCAGCATCAGATAAGTCTCCTGGCCAGGCTTTCTGATGATGCTTGTTGTCCAGAATAAACAGGCAGCACCAGAGGTCTCATAACATATTCTGATATAACTTCATTCCATCCACACTGTGACACATGGGTCTCACTTGGAGAGCGTCACCATCAGCAGCAGTGATCCTTGGTGTTGACAAGAATCCAGTGTCTAGCAGGTTTAATAGGTTTAACTTGTTTACAGTAAGGATTCCTCCCCAGTGGGTGTAGCAGACAGCTGCAGGATGGGGGGAGAAGAGCAAAGCTGCTTTTAACTATAAAACTGAAGATAAACTAAGAAAAGCAGAACTTTCTCAGAAAGTCAAGGACATTTCTCTGAACACAGCAGTAACTTCCATTTGAAATTCCTCTGTATCTTCTGTTTCACACACAGCTGCTGTACCATCTTTCAGTTTCTCTCTCCACCAGATCCCCCAGCCGTGATGTCAGAGCACATGCAGGCAGCCACTCAGCGCTCCAGTAGCCGGCATCTTCATCCTGCCGTGCTCCTGCCTTGAGGAGACTCATGCCTCCAAGTTCTGGTCCCTGGAGGGCATGCATGCTTTGTAACCCTGAGTTCTTAAACTCTGCCAGTCTCATTAGTCTGTGCTGCTGCATATGGAAAAGCCTCAAAAGCCTGACGTTGTAAAAGCATATCCCTGCATTAAGACACTTACCTAAGCATTAAAAAAAAAATAAACACATGTATACATTCCTCCTACAGTCCTCCCTCTCAAGGCCATACTATTCTCAGCCATTCTAATCAGCTTGCATAACTAAAATTAAAACACCACCTTCTTTCAGGACTTACACTACTTAGGCACCAAGCCACTAATTGGCTTTTTAAACCACCAGAATCTTTTCACAACTCCACTCGTGGAAATCTTCACCTTCTTGCTTTCCTGAACTCCCTCCTTCCCTCTGCTCTCCTTCCTCGTTTACCTTCATTCTATTCTGCCACTTTCTCAGAATCACAGAATCCTTAGAGTTGGGAGGGACCTTTAAAGGGTTGCTCAGAGCCCAGTCCAGTCTGACTTCAATCTGTAGTCCTTTCCTACACTCAAAGAATCTCCAGAGAGAACTAGAATATTTTGAAGGAAAGAGTTACCTAAAGCAACCAAAGGTCACTTACTTCCTCAGCAGCTGATATTTCCCAGACTGAAAAGTTGCCTAAACGGTAACACTGGTAAGATCACAAAACAGCTTTCTTCTTCCTAATGCATAAGCATATGTCAGACATAAAACTCATTGCATACCATGCTGGTCATTTTCTCAGGACGTGAAAACATTCCTCCAAGCTGTAAAAGCAACAGCAGCTTCTAGCTTCCTAGCTACAACTGTCCATGTATGCCAGGCCTATCATGTTCCTTCCCTGATCTTGGGCTGAAAATTCAAGACATCCTCCAACAGATGTATACTTCACTCTACAAAAAGTCAGTATTTTTCAAATCAGACATGATTCTCCATTTACTGACTAGGGAAAAAAACACCTTTCAAAAAAGCAGCAGCAACATGTCTTTCTGCTCTCCAACGGGACTAAGATTTTTCCCCTCTGAATTATGCTGACTGGCTAGACAGCAGATGTTGAGCCCACAGGATTCAAAAATGCCCTTTTTTTTATTCTGTTGTTCAATTTTTTTTGACTTCTGCTTCCCCTGAAATGCTTCTCTTAGCGCGCTAAGCAGATAAATTCACTTATCCTTGTATTGACGGCATTGACCCTATAGAGAAGCAGCATAGGAGCCTCTCCAGCCAGGTGCACACAAGCAGTAAGTGAGCATCCCCACAGCCTCCTCAGCACAGGAACTTTCAAAGCTCTGCTCCTCCTTCCATCATAAGAGGATCTGTACTAGGCTGGGCCAGAAAGCTTATTTTATTCTTCAACAGTTAAAGCAAACTCCTCTAGCCCAATCCACCCCGTACATCATAACAGTTCACCTAAGCAGTCCCATACCTAAGGGAATATTTCAAATCCCTTGAAAGACTTCACTTCTGGAAGCAATTCACCAGTCCAACACAACACTTTGCAAACACTTTTCACCTCAGGGGAATTCCTGCTTGCATAAGAAGAGAAACACTCTCCATAGATCTTCATTAAAAGGAAAATGCTTTTTTAAATGCAGATCAACACACACAGATAAGCAAGTACAGACTCTGAGACAAAGTCATAGTCCAGTCACTGGGTTCCAACTACTCTCAAGCACTTTCAAGCTTACTGTTCAAGTGCCTTTCAACATTCTATCCTCATTCGTGACTCTCAGCAGCTTGTTACCAGCAGTGTTTCAGCAGTCCTCATCTGGGCACTGACTGCTGGGTTTAACACAGGGCCATGACAGGTTTAGTTACAAAAGCTGAAGACTTGACTGCCTACAGCTACCCACTTTGCCTTACTACTTGTTTCTCCCTCATCACCCATGTTAAGTATGCTGAGGACACCACAGATTTACATACTGCACAGCAGCTATTCCAGCAGTATTTGCAGTAACAGCCCAGGCTAAAGTTTGCTACAGTTCCAGAGCAAATTTACTTCTGGTTCTGCCATTATTACAGCAGGGTCAGTAATAGCTGGCAACATAAACAGGAGGTGGTAACTGCTTGTGCTGCTACAGTTACAAATCTAAGGGCCTGGAGAAGCAACGGCAAGGACAGATTGCACAGATGGAGGGCAGTAGGTCCAACAAGGGAGAAGAGCATTCAATGTATCCAGAAAAAAAAATGCTTTAGCTATGGCTGTAAACAGTTTAGAACTCAAAAGGGGCAGAAACAGCAAAGTAATTGTCAAATGGCACAAAGTAATAGCAAGCAAACTGTCCTCTGTCCTGCTGTCAGGACTTTTCCCACGAGACTAGGAACAAACCCAAATTCTTCCCAGAAGATAGGCTCAAGTAGAGAAAGAAGGACTCAGTGATAGGTGGAAGCTGCATTAGAAGACAGGCCACCTGCATCTTTACGCAGCAGGCCGCAGCCATCAAGTGACATGAAAATCTGGACTAAAGTCACAAGTAGATTCTCTTGAAGAATGAACCATGCCATTCAGCTCCCCTCTACAACGAAGCTCCTATCAGTTACCACCTTTTCCATTGTAGCCCAAGAAACTGAGTTAGTTGGACCAGGAAGTTCTTGAGCTATTTCCTAAAGTAGTTTATTTTCCTGCTAGAAACTATAGCCAAGAACTGAAGGCACCTTTGTACTGGGCGTGTGTTATACCAGTCTTGCCAAGAGCAAAATTTAGACAGATTAAAAATTCAGGATTCAGAGGATTCCATCTGCTCTTCTCTCTCCCCCTCTCTGAAGATCAAAATCTGGTAGGTGGTAGGATTGCCGCCCCCACACCTTTAAATACTTAATTATGAATCCATTCCCATCCAACCCTGCTCCTATCTTCCCTTCTTTTGGAGGAGATAGGAAGATTCAGATTAAAATGATGACATTTTGAGCTCAACAAAGATTTACACAATTTTTTATAAATTTAGAATGAACAGAGACAGCCAAATACGCTTCCTACCTCCTCCCAAAATTACATACCTCTGTAGCATGCATACAGGAAAAGTTTCAGATTTTTTCTGAGCACACAAAATGAAATGCAGAGTATTCAGTGCAATATATCCAGAGTCACACTCTATTAAATGAGATGTTAACTTCTCTTGATTAAAGGAAACAAAAGGGTTTCTCACTTCAGCCTGTCCCCCCTGTCCGCCTAATCCTCTCTGGCAGCCTCTCAAAATTTCTCACAAGCAGTGTACATTTCTCTTTGTGTTTTAATGAAGTATTTACTCTATATGCTTTTCCTTGAGTCATTTAAAATTAAATGCTATAAGGACACAGATGCCTTCAAGCATAGTGGAACATCTGAAGCTAATCTCCCCCCCCTCAAACTGAGGGCAATCATCTCTCCCAAATACAAGGGGTAAAAACGAAAATGGGGCAGAGATGCATCTCAGCATCCAGCACAAAAGTAAAAATGTGAATCTTTGCTCATAACCATTTATGTTAACAAGTATACCATCACACTCGTTTCTCATAGTACAGCAGTGAATAAGAGTTTACTCACATGCAGGTCCTTTGGATTTGCTGAGCCAACCTAAAAGGACAAAAAAGGCAAATTTAGGATTGTTATTATGCTTGCTTTAATTCATCCTTCAACCATTAGAACGGGTTAAAATTAAACAAGATGTGTGACTGAGATTCCTACTACTGCCTTCAGGCAAGCTGCTTAAATAGCACTGCCTAGAAATCAGCGTAGGAACTGTGTGTGTTGGTTAACTAGACTAGCTCTGGGCCCATCTGCATCTGCTTCCTAGCCATCTTCACAGCCTTGCCATCACTCTGCAGCTCCTTGCCATGCTCTTCTGTACCACTCCGCTCTTACTAGGCTCTCCAAAGGGACTGGAAAAAGGAATCACACCCAAAACTGCTCCCCCTCTCTCTATGGGAAACTACATACTTACGGCTGACGCAACTTCTTCAAACCCACACTACATGAAGCATACAGGTTAGAATTGAGGTCCTCTGTTCATGCAGGACACCTTCCCACATTTCTGTCTAGCTATCCAGTGCTATGCTGTCCTTGTTTTCATGACCACTGAATTCATCTCTAGCAGTATAAACTCCTTCCTTTCAACCGCATAATCAGAGACAAAGGAAACCTCTGCTTCATACAAATTCCCAAAGAACAGGAACAAGTCTGAACCTGCTCTATGGCTGGAGTGTGCTCTAACAAGCTGTTCTGCGCAATGCAAACAAACACCGGTGCCATCCAAGAGCTTTTGTGCAGAATAACCTTGGCACTGAAAAGACCTTAGAACAGCACGCAGCAGATCGGCTGCATCTGCGTCAGAGACAACACACAGGAATTAAGTCGTTTCAGTTTATTCAAGCTCAATTTATCATTTTAATGGCAACCTTAAAAATTGAAGAGATTATAGCGTTTCACACGTGATCAGTCAACAAAAATCAGGCTGTGTTTAAATCCAAGTGGACACAGATTCGCCTAGTCTGCATTATTAATTTTTAAAGGTTATTATTTAAACTCTCTCCTTTATGTGTATTGATATTTGTTTAATTTAGGATGTTTAATACTTTTACTAACACTTGCATTTCTCAAGATAGGTGATGCTATTACCAGCAATGAAAAGCCCAACCTACATTTTGACAGTGCCAGTGAGGAATCTAAGAGAGATTACACCACTGAGGACACACATTATAGGAAGCTTTCAGAATATTTTAGAGACTACAAGTTAAGATTTAGTGAGCAATTTATTCTGATCCACTGTTACCCTTCAGAAATAATCCGTTCAAGGAGGAGGACCACTATGAATGTGATATACACACATGGGCCTTTGAGATCTTGGGAATAACCTTTAAGGGCCAGAGCGAGGAGGCAGGCAAAAAGAATCGTGGCAAGAAAGAACAGAAGCGTTACATTTTTACAAAGCAAACAAAGTGGTTGTTATTCCTGCTCAGGACACTTCAGCATTTCCCTGTCTCTATCTACTACGCACCCCAGCACTCAGCTAAATTCCAGAAGAACCCTCAAAGAAAACAGAAGAGATGGAACAAGAATTAAACCTCAGCATTTCAGACTCCTGCTTTCCAAGTCACCTCTTGGAAGAGAGACTTCTCATTCTGCTCATTCTTTCATTATTTCCCTCAAATAATCTTGGAGAACTTACTAGAGGGGGAAAAGGCACAACGGCGATCAAGCTGAAAAAATATTTCTGAACAGCACTGAAGCTTTCCTAAATCCTCTTCTTCTGGCACAGCTTCATTGTTTGCCCATCACCAAATGCTGCATTTGTTTTGTGTTAAAATATGTGCAGTGGTTATTTTTATATTCATGATTACTTTCCTGTGAAAAGGGAGCAGTTTCTCCAAACTCTGCAGCATGCTTAGTGACTAAGCAACTTATCAAATTCATCTCATGGCACTCTGGGATATTTGGATAGATTGCTTGAGACAAAGTGCTGAAGACTTCTGTTAAAAATCCATGCATAAATAAAATCCATTTATTACCAGAGGAGAGACCAAAAGCTTGCTGACTAGAAATCAGTCTGCCCTCTGCATTTATCAGGTGTAAAGGAGAACACATTCCTGCCCAGAACATCAATATGTACCTAAGCCTCCTGGAAGTCAAGCAATAGCGTTTTCAAACAGCAGAATGATTGCAATACAATATGCATTATATGGTTTTAAACCTATGAATCACAAGCTCTGCTCTGTCACTCAGACTGGAGCCAGCCCATTGTCTCCATGCTTGTCTGTCTTTTTATGAGAACATTCTTCATCTTTTGTAGCAATTGTGAACATGTCACAACGGCCCTGCATTCAAGATAAGCATTACCACCAGGAGATTTAATACAATCTCTTGCTTCATGTTAACATCGCTTTGCTCTGCCTGCTCTGAATGTTTTTGCTACGTAAACTAATAAAGTGAGGATGGTGGGGTGGTTGGGGACAAAGATGAGAGAAAGATGATTTTCCAAGCGCCTCGCCAGCACTCTTTGTCTCTCCATCTGGCTCCTGGGCTGGCTGGCTCATTAATGTTTCTCACAGCCGGCGTGCTGCTGCAGGTGCAGCTCCCTGGGCCCACAATCCACTGTCACACATCCCCACCCCTTCCAGCACCCCCACCCCTCCCAGCCACCTGCAGCTGGGTCGCTGCCTCCCAGACTCAGAGCCTATGGATGGAAGCAGGGCTCAGCCAGTCTGTCCCCTTTGTGCTTTGCCCTCTGCAACAATCCCAGGTTCCCCTCCACATGGCTCACTTTCTCACTTCCCCTGCAGGAAATGCCTCATGCCTAGCCACTGTAATCCTATTTAGCTGATGATCTGCCTTGATCAGTTTACCACAGCTGGTTTCAGGTCCTGAAGCAAAAGGAACAGAGAAAGGGAAACAATGCAGAACCATTCTAGGGTCTTATGACATGCTTAACCACTACTTTTGTTAACATGACACGGGATGCCTCAAAAATGATACTAACAACGCCTGCCAGTGTTGTGACTGCCTTTCCCCATTCAGCAGCCCTATGCAGCACCAGGCATTTGCATACTGATTACAGGGAGACTCTAAGGTGCTGCAGTACATAATTGGAGTTTCAGGCAGGGATGGTGTGTTGGAGCCCCGGGCTGCAGGGCATATCTCACAAGCCTGCATCTGAAACGTTGCTGATAATACCCCAGCCTCAATTACAAGACTGGCAATACCAAGGACAGCCCAGATGCAGAGACTCTTGTCCCTTTCCCACTATCTGTTCTTGCCAGTCAATCACAAATACTCGTGTTCCCCCACACACCCCTTTTTACCTACAAATCCAAAAGTAGGCCAGAAAGACAGAGAAGTCTGGCATATCTCATTTCAGCAGCCTCTCCCTTCCAACTTGATCTCCTTTTAATATTTCTGACTCTTCAACTCCTCCTCCAGTAGACTTTTCTAAAGAGGATGCTCTGCTTTGAGTGCATCTGGCAATGAATATTTATTCTGCTCTACCACACAGAGGCCAAACCAAGCTTCTCTGATGCTGAGGAGTATTGGTCACTGTGCATTTTCAGGTACCGTGTCTCAAATAAACAGGACTTTTTAGAGCTAATGTAAAGAACTGAGGTTTCGTTTTTAAAAGCAAGCTACATGTACTACTTCGTGAGTAACATACTTTCTTCTTACACTCATTTCTAACAGACAGATCCCCTCATCTCTACCACTACTTGACTTTTTACGTATCATTCCACTGCTATTTACATTATTCAACACATCTGTCCACCAGATAAACATCAAGAAGCTAGCATGGGAGGGAGAAAAACCCAAGCTGATCCAAGTTTGGAAAAACCCAAGCTGAACCCAAGAAGATCCAACAGAGGAGAGCAGTTTGTGAGTGCTGAGGTGCCAGAAGGTACCACACAAGTAAACAGTGAACAGACTCATCAGCTGTGTACAGAGCTGAAGGTCAGCCTGCGCTTCTAAAACTAACTCACATGAGCAGTTGTTACCAGGCATACACATAAGAGTGTCTACACAAGAATATCACTCAACCAAAATGTGGTCCACGCTTGCTCCTGGGACAGTCCCGGCTCCCCCAGCTGCAGTAATGAGATGAGAATGGAGGGAAAAAAAGCTGGGAAAATCAAAATGGCAGTGAAAAGGACAAGTACTTATTTTGCTAGCATGCAAGTTCAGCTCAGACACCGCCCTTTGCTTAAGAGGCCGTGGTGGAATTTTCTCAAAAGTACTGAAATAAGTATGCAAATGCATCATCCATTTCCAGTTTCCCCATAAATACACGAAGCCATCTCCAAACTTAGACATCTCTCCCTCCCTGAAGTATATGCAAGCAAAGGTTTCACTTACCTGTGGCCTGTGCTTCCGAAATAAAGGTACCAAAGATAACTAGCAGAAGAAGTAACCCATGGCTAGTCAAGGCAAGAGATGATCCTGTGTTGCTCTTTGGTGCTACCATTCCATGGCACATCTTTTACCCACGAAGGTTTCTATTAAAAAAAATTCCCGAAAGATCTGGTTGTTTAGGAGCACCTCAATCTAGAAAAAAACAAAAAGGAACAGATGTTTTGCTTAATACTTACTACAACATCCAAGGAGTGGGAAAGCGAAATTGAGAAACAAACAAGAGCAACCTTTTGTATTTTCCAGCATTTAGAAAACTAAGTGTCCACAGTTCCCATGAAAACATCAGAGAAGAAACACAATTTTGTGCATAGGAGATACTAAAAGGAGCTGTATTATACTAGAGACCAGAACTTCTCACTCACCCTCTAATAGTTCAGGCATGAAGACCCAGCTTACAACTAATTTTAGATCTTCCTTTCAAGACAACCCCAGAGGATACAGCATCTGGAGATTTTGTTCGTGAATAGTTTCAAGGAAGCCAGCCTTCCCATACCCCCCTCACCTTTCAGAAGACACAGCAGACTGTACTAGACAGCTAGGATAAATAAATCAAATGCTTCCTCAGCCACCTGGAGAGGCGCAGCAAACCTGACAGCCAGCCAGCAGGCACGCAAACACACGCTTGCGAGGAGGAATGTAAAACAGCTTGCAAACCTCAGGTATAATGTTCTGACAGTACACAGCACAGTAATGAAAATCGCAGGATGTGACATAGCTCATACCTGAGGACTGAGAGATTCAGCCATAGCCCATCCAACAATGTCACACTGAAAACACGTTAGTGCACAGATACACAAAGTACAGCTGAGAAATCGAGAAAGCACAAGCTGAATCCCTAAGTTTAATGAAAAAAGGCTCTCAAGTATACGTGCCCCACTAACCTAGCCAGCAAAACCTCTAATGGTAGCTTTGGATCGGGATGAATTACAATGTCATGTATGACTCCAAAGCTCCTGAAAAAGTCGGGACTAAAAAATCTGTGTAGTGGCCTTTCTTAGAAAGAGAAAGGAGAAAACTGGTATAAAGACATCTGGTCAATGTTGGGTTAAAAGAAAAAACAGATGGAGATTCATTTCAACACTTCTATCATGCTGTTCCTTACATAAACAACTAAAGCTCTCAGGGAAAAAAAATAATTAATTTTGCAGAAATTAATGTTTCTTTACAGTTGACCACAGAAATGCTTTTAATTTCGAAAGAATCTCCCTTTCAGCCACAGCTCCTTCGTTAAATCGATACCTGCACTGAAGGGAGATTTTTGGGGGGCCGAGTTTCAAAGCTGTTGGATAACACCAAATAAATTTGAGAGATGCAGAGGCAGGTATTATGCTCTTTCATATCCTGTGTGAACAGATACGAGACCTAGGAAAGGCAGCACAGTCTTCAGATCCTTAGGTACTTGCTAGAGGGATTCAACAAACCAACACTAACCAGAGAAACACAAACAGCCACAACTAACACTTCCAATTACTTAGGGGAAAAAAAAAAAAAAAGTGCTGCATTATTGGAAGGAATATGTGAATTTATTGGTAAAACTGGAAGCATCCTAGTGAGGAGATCTCCTTAGTTCCAGGTCACTCCTTTGCTCATATTTACCTCACAAAGGGCCATCTTTAACATTCAGATGTCAGGCAATTAGTCTCTACCAAAGACGACTTCTTTGTCTGCCTACACGCCCACCTTGAAATGTCATTTCAAGATGACATTTAAAATGCCACGTGGCAAGCCTGGAGCCGATGCTACAATAAATTCCACCCACCCCTTCAGTTTCCTGCTTAATTTGGAGGGGGAGAGAGAGAAATGAAGTTATCCCATTCTGCACTTGTAACACAGCCAGCAGATCTCTAACGTGTCCCACTGATGAAGACCTAATGCTTTGTTCACCAAGCTCAGCCCTCCTACCATGCAGAAAGGATTAAGGATGCTGCCACTTACCTGCTAGACTTCCTCCAGCAGCAATTAGACCTCAGCATGAAAAATATTCCTCTGAAGAAAGCCAAGCCAGCTACTCCATACATTTGCCCCCTCCATGCAAGTCAAATCTCTCACATGGATTTTAAGTTCATATTCAGCTGCAATATGCCAGCACCCAGCCTATACTTCAGGCCAGCAGCTGGACGCTTCCTTCTGAGTCACTGCTGCACGCTGAATTACAGCTCTCAGGGCAGCACACTATCTTCAGGGAACGGATGTCTTGATTACATCAAGACAGGTCTGCCCTCTCCATTCCAGTTTAATGAAGCCTTATTACTATAACAAACTTTGCTAGTCTTGCCAATTAAGAGGCAGCCTTCCCTGCCCTGGGTCAGCGCTTACTGCATGACACATCGGTGGGCAGAAGAAGTTGGGAAGACAACACAATACAACAGAATTTACAGAGACACTCGAGGTGTGTGTGCTGCTCTGCCCCAGGTGTGTTGCCTCTCCCAAAGGCTGCACATGGAAGTTAGTAGTCTAATTCTGGTCTGTCAGCAACAACCAATATATATCTAAATGAAGAATTCATTCTGAGGGAATCAATTGCTGCTAATTCTTGTCTCACTAACAGATTGCTTTAAAGCACGTTGCTGTCTCTCTCCTTTCTTCTAAAGCTAAGCACAGTTTTGCCATCTCCTTTTAGCTCCAAGTTACTTGAGACCCAGGTTATCAGGAATGGTGTCTGTCAGACACTGGGCTGCCCCTCAAGGAATGCCCAAATGGATGCTGCTATGCCTACAGTAACATCCCACTAAGTTGATTTATCTCAAAGTGGGAATTAAAAGAGACAAAGGCAGCAAAACAATTTTGTTGAAGATAGCGTTGATAACCCCCTCAGAATTGTTAAGAGACAATGGGCACAGGTACTGCCTGCAGGAGTCCTCCCTCAGGCTTCAGAGAAGTTACAAAACTTGTTCCCAGCTTTGACTTTCCCCTGGCAAAATTAGAAGATGAAAGAGATTCTGGCTAGATAAGAAGGCATCCTTTCTGCCCAGAGGGGAGCTGCCGGCTGGGAAGCTATTTAGACATTCAACTCTCTGAAAGCTGACTGTTGTTCTTAGCACATTCCTTATACCTACAGCTCAGGGGGAAACAGCTTTCATAAAAACTTCCAAGCCTCCTCCTCTTAGAAGTTAATTTGCAACCCCAAGCAGCTAGCTGAGGACATGCAGGAGTAACCTTTTCTTCCCCAACAGCAGCATCACACATTTATACAGATAAGACTGTCTTCAACTATTTGCTGCATGCTAAGAAAGTATTCCTTTCTCTCATCCCTACCTCCCCATCCCAGTGCAACTGAACCACAGCCTGTAGGAACTGCTGCAATCTGGTCTGACCGCTGCCAATAAAAATGAATACATAAACACACCACAAAGAACTGAAGTTTGCTAGACTGACAACCCTTATCTCAGGGCACAGCTTGGTGTGCTTTAGAGAGAAAACAGAAGCTAATGAGAGGAAAAAGTGTTCTCCCTGTTCTAGCATTGCCAACACATTGTAGAGCACACATGTTTATCAGCAGAAACATACTCTCAGGGAGATAACAATTCACGGGTTCACGTAAATCAAAGCGATTCCCCTGTTTATACACAGCAGCAAGGAGCAGGCTGGTTTCATTAATGGATCGTAGCAGCAAGGCAGAAGCCTACAGTAGCATGAGGATATGGAGGTGGAACGCTTCGGACCTGTTTCACAGCCTAAGCTAAAGGGTTACGGGAGGATTAAAGTCCAAGTAGATGTTTTCTAAGATAATATTTAGTAGAGTCAGCAGTTCCCGTACATACAGTAAGGAGGGGAAAGGAGATTCTTCTTGGTTAACTACTTCAAGCCATAGACTTTGTTTTGTTTTCATTTTAAATGTGGAGGAGAACATAAACTCTCCTGCATGCCCACAAAGTCAACGGCCCACGCCCTCTCCAGGCATGCCAGGAACAAGGAAGGAGCTCCTTGCTGCCTGGCTCCCGCAGGCTCCCGGCACCGCAGGCTGAGCCTTGTGCCAGCAGCCTTCCCTCCAGCCCTGCTCTCAGCACCAGGAGCTGCTGATCTCACAGCAGCAGTTTGCTCCTAGAACGCCCCAAAGGAGGCATCAGCTTCCCCTGATACCATGCAGGCCGGACTTCCCGCTCTCAAACCACAATCGGCCCTTTCCAAGATGACGCACTCGCTTTTGGCAGAAGCTGTCCCAAGCTAAGCTGTTTGGAGACCTCTGCCATTTCCCCTCTAGACCTTTAGAAGCTGCCAATTCAGACCCTTCAATACAAGATCACTTCATAAGCATGCATACATTTTCTCAGGATTATGACGAATTTTCTGATTTTTTCCCCATTTCATCACTGGAACGCTCGTAGGTTGCCATGGAAAAGTGATCTTTAGGGGTCATATGCTCAGGACATGAAAAAGCAGCAGATTCGGGTGGCTCTGGTGCACCAAAGACATGGGATGTCAGGGTGGGGGGACAGTCTGGGGCACTTCAGTTGCTCGAGGTGCCCAGCAAGGCTCTACATGCCCTGTATCACCATTGCTGGAAAACAGTCTTTAACCTGGATTCTTTGCAGTGTGTCCTGGGAAGCATTAAGTATGTTTGGAATGCTACTGGCTTGCTTTTAAATACCATGCTGCAAACTTGCCAAAAGAAAATGGGTTATCCTCATGCGCATCAGAAATCTTTACTTTAACCACTTCATTTCTGCCTCCTCCCTTGCAGGATAACATTCAGGAATTGCTTGCTATCTGTTGGATGCACACAGCAAAGCTTGTGCCAGCGAGCAGGAGGACTGTTCTGCCTCCTGGTCACACTGCAGGAGGAACCTGACGTGTGTGAGGGCTCACAGGGTTTACCCTTCACCCTCAAGTGCTGTTTATGTTTTATTATGTTTTATCCTTATTTTGCCTGTCTTAAGTGTGCAGTCAAGCTTAAAAAAAAAAAAATTAACCCTCATCCTCTTAGCTGGCTGATAAGAAAAATTACAGAAAAAAGTCAAATTCAAGTGACAGCAGAGGAAAAGAATTCCTAATCTACCTATTTTCTGTTGGTGAAACAGTTTAACTGAAAGCTTTTAGAAACAAAATAGTATTTCTAACATTTCAGGATAACTTAACAGTTGGATTAAACTGCTCAGTTTAACTAGACACAAAAAATAAGCATTCAAAGTTACCTTAAGGTTGTTTAGAAAATATCTTAATTGTCCGACTCATCAGCACAGCCTGCTCTCAGTTACCCATGATAATTGGAAAATGTGGAAGAGGAAAAGAAAAAAGAAGAAAAACTGAATTGATGTAACACCAACACTCCCACCAATAACTAGATAATTTAGAATGTGTGTTTGGTACATAATTTTACTTTGAATTATGAAAAAGCAGCCAAAGCAGAGGGATGAACTGCACATATTCCCTTCTAGAGCAAGATATCACTAATGCATAAGGAGATGCTTATTCCAGAGACCGGAGTCGGCGCACAGCTCCCAGCAAACCAAGAGCTGACTGCAGTGGGATCTGCATTGTTGGGTTTCCCACTTCATTCCCTCCCTGTGCCAGGGCGCCTGGCCCACAGCCTGCAAATTAGGCAGCTTCGTTCACACAAATATCTTCCTCTAGCTTTCACCTCCTCTCTCTTACCAAGGTTTCTGAAGCACCAGCACAATCATTGCTGCTGCAGAACTCCCATTTTCAAGAAGGAAGATGAGAGTTTGCTCGAAAAGAACTTTGTTGGACAGAAATTCTGCTTTAATCTCTGAAAAAAGGCATACATCTAACGACCCACAGCCCCATTACAGAGCTCTTCAACTCCGAGCCAGGAAACTAGAGTTTTCACTATTGGATAGCCAGTCCCTTACAGCTGGGGAAGCTACACTAGCATCATCAGCCCAAGCAAATAAACCTGCAAGGTTCACCAGCCTGTGTATCTTATTTCCCAGTCTCCTCCTCTCTACCCTTCCTGCAACACTCTTGAGTCCTGCTTGCAGCTACGTCATGCTTTTGCAGCACTTCCCTGCTTGCCTCCTTATCTTACTCAGTGTTCTTCAGGAAATCATCCTGAGGCCTGCCAACCATATTATTCTGTGGGCTAAAGGCAGGGCCCGCTTCCTTCTCCACCTGTTCCCCATCCATGCTAGCACTGAGTGTGATCCTTTGTACATGAGACAGGCTGCCCAGGGAAGTCGTGGAGAACCTGTCCCTGGAGGTGTTCAAGAAACATGTAGATGTGACACTTAGGGACACAGTTTAGTGGGAATGATGGTGATGGGTTGATGGTTGGACTTGATGGTTTTAGAGGTCTTTTCCAAATGTAAATGACTCCATGATTCTTCCCCACTGCAGCACAGAGAAATGCACAGTAGGCTCAAAGAGATTCCTGAGTCAATCATGGAATGGCTTGGGTTGGAAGGGACCTTAAAGCCCATCCAGTTCCAACCCCCCTGCCATGGGCAGGGCTGCCACCCACTGGATCAGGCTGCCCAGGGCCCCAGCCAGAATTCAGAATTCAAAATTTTGAGTTCCCATTCAAAATAAGGTGTGCAAAACAAGGAGCTGACAAGGAGAAAAAGGGGTGGTGTTCAGCACTCTTGGCAGTTCATTATGTGATGTAAACTCTGAAGACAGTAGTAGACCAACTCTAAATGTTTTACCATTCCTCAACCCAGTTTGATGCACAGGGGAAATTTTAAACAAGGAAGCCCAACAACACCTGATACACTGCAGCTGCTGGGGCACCTTGCTTGCCAGCTTCCTCTGTTCTTAACTACCAGCCAATGAAAATGAACAAGAAAGAAGGCCTAGAGCCTAAGGAATACTTGTGCACATCCAAGCAACAGCAGAAAATATGACAAGCAGAAAATTGCCTTACCCCTAGTTGGTTTCAATGTAGTTATCCCCTTGAGAACCACAAGACACATTTGTGTATTTTGAAGTTTTGCGTAGAGGAGGAACTGACTGGGCTTAAGTCAAAGTGAGGGGCCCCTGTTCCTTCGAAGAAAACCAGAGCAAACCCATTTTCACTGCACACTTTAGAAGTCCACTGCTAGTTCATTCCCAGTCATAGTTCACAGATTTGCACCTCCTACAGCCTAAATGCTATTTCATTCCTTTTGCATGGTATACCAAAGATTTAAGAACCAGCCAGCCAGCCACACCATCCTGATCTTCTAAGTAAACCTGTGCACTGCAGCAATAAATTCCATCTTCACAAGAAAGCATCAGATCAGGCCTCTGAAAAATGTACTTTATGTCATTTTTCAGAGTGCATCGGTCATCTGACTGCAGGGTGCTCTGATCTGTCAACATGCAGTAACTGAAACACCAGAGCTTCTGAGCCACACGATGTTTCCTGTTCAATTGCTTCCCCATCCTGTGACAGGATAAAGCAGGGCTTGCTCTAGGACCTGGCTTTCACTCTTGAAAATATCACTCTCATACCTTTAGAAAAAGAGTCACGAACAAATAGTTAGAAACAGTCTCAGTCTTGTGAACACCCTTCCCTGTGTGCAAATATCATCACATTTCACTTGTCTTCTACCTTGTCTTGGAAAGTCAGATGAAGTCCTAGATACCATTAACTCCTCAAATCTTAACAAATTTCCCTGAAAGTCAAATTGTCACTGGAAAATTCTTCCTTTTTACTTGGGAGGGAGTAAAGATTAAAAACCTGACCATCCTTCCAAAATAAGGAAGGAGAATATGCTCACAGGCAGCTCAGTTGCTGTGAACTTGCAGACACCAGCAGAAGGAAAAGCAGAGTCATGGAGGGAAAGGGTTGAGAGTTAGACAAGCTATTACACACAACACCTCCAATGCATAGCTAATTTCTCTGCTATTACAAACATGCCTATAGTGGTGGAGTCATGGCACCAATGAATCATGAGAAACTGGTTAAAGAAAATATACTGTATCTACTTCACTGGATTTATTTTTTTTGTAAGCATATGGGCATTTATGTTATCTGTGGGATCAAGTAGACACTGGGGGATAGGAGAAGATACATCTCACATGCAGTATTTCCCAGCTGTTTTTTTTTCCTTTTTAAATATGCCTTTATTTGGAAGAGCATTCCCTTTGGAAACTATTGTTTCAGCATTTTTCCCCTGCCGCACTGCATCACAGAGGCTAGGTTTCATATTTTCAGCTTTAATCAGTACAACAGCACATTTACAGAGAACCATATGCACAAAATGTTCCAGAAAGCTTTCCAAAAATAATAAGTCCTAAAAAAGAAACCTCACAGTAAACTGAAATGGCTTCAGGGAAGGAGAATAAAGAAAAGCCATGCAAAGGCAGGACCTCTTGAAAGCACACGCAAGCTTGCAATGATACGTTTAGTAAGAACAGGATTCTCAAAGAGGCATTGTATTGGTTGGGTCGCTTTTATAAGTGAGAGACTTTTCTCATTTATGCAGCTGTGTTAATCTGTTTCAGGAAATACACCACAAGGCACATGTACAGTAAAGGCTTATTTTATAAACTCTCACTACCAGACTGTGCTTCTCGCCATCCTTACCCCTTGTTGTGCTCCTATTTCCATTGATGTGGCTAAAAGCATGTTTACTACACACACAGCTGCAATACCACTCGGCAATACAGCCATCCAAGAGGACATTCAGCCACGAAATGTTTCTCCTAAGCCCTCTATATAACTTCAGTTAATCAATTTGACATTTACATAATTATACTGCAAGATACACTTTTTACGTTCATCTTTTACAGTTATTCCTAAAAGCAGAGCTGTGAGGCACCACTCTCAAGGAATTTAGACATTGCCATCCCAGACATGAGAACATCCACTCACCATTTCTAAAGGATGGCAATACTTGCTGTGTGGTGTCTATTACTTGTATCACAGTTTATACAGAAAGATCTCTACAACAGACGTGTTTCAATATCAGATCCTAACAGGTCTTGAGATCTGGACATCTGTCAGCACAAAATTGTTTTCAAAGATGAACAGACATATAGAAACTGCTCTGAAAAATAAGACTGTCCCTTTATATTAGGAAAAAATTATTCTCAGAAGGCTGCCCAGGGAGGTGGTGGAGTCACTGTCCCCAGAGGCATCCAGGAAACATGGAGATTTGGCACTGAGGGACATGGCTCAGTGGGCACGGTGGGGATGGGCTGACAGTTGGACTAGATGGTCTTTTCCAACCTTAATGATTCTATATAGTACTCTGAAAATTGCATCTTCCAACAGTCTAGCACTACTGACCACACCGAGAAAGTTAAGAAACACACATTCAAATTCTAGTTCTAAAGTTAAGCCCGCTTCTGGGATTCCAACACAGAACTGTTTCAATTGCTCTCAAGGAGAGGAAAAAAAAGCAAGCCTTCCAAAGTTCTCGACACCGTGGCTCAGTCTGAGAAATATTAGCTCATTTGTCTCTTTACTTTTCTTCTTTGTAGCAAAGCATTAAATGTTTCCGATTTAAGATGCACCAAGATCACAGTGGTATTGGACACATTTCATTCTACAGAATCCAGCCAAGTTACACTTTTGACAACGTGCAATTTAAAAAGGAAAATTCGATTTTGCATTGTCACTGAAAGTCCTTGCAACTCTGAGCCCAGGTGGAGTGGGCAGTGCTCACAGACACTCAGGCGTGCACAGGTCCTGGCAGCCCCAGCAGCTCCCAGCCCAGCGCTCTGCACCCACCGGCATCACTCTGAACGCTTGAGGCTGTCAGGTTCTAGGCAAGGCACCATCAATTAATCTTAGAAGTTAATACACAGGGGCTGTGAGAACAGAGGTGGGAAATAGGAGCCCTAACAGCTTCCTTTGTTTTAAGCCATGTACTCGCAATTTCTAGCTCACAAAGAACACATGCATCGCTAAGCAGAAAGACCCCCACAGCCTTTTCCCTCTAACTGCTTCCCCTCAGCAGGCTATACCTAATTTGTTTTTCTAACAAGGGATCAGTTTCCATTCTATCCTGATTTGGGTAGCACACGCTGGGCATATCAAACCAGGGCAGTGCTGAGCAGAACTGTTGCTCACTGCTGTTTATAGGCCAGCACACACACACACCCAGAGTCAAGAGGCCAAGCGCTTAGAGCGGAGCACCCAGCGCAGGTCACTTGGCAGCAGCGTAGCCAACTGGTGTCCTGCAACCTACAGCCACACTCCAAAGGTTGCGCAGTGGAGATGTGCACCATTACACCTCAGTTCTACAGCACGTGGCACTGCCCTGACTCAACGAGCAGCCCATACTGACTGCTGGGCCAAGTCATTGCTCGGCCTTCTTACTCCTAAACCCAGCGCTGTCTTCAGTGCACATTAAAATGCAGCACAGGTGATTTACTAGGCGTCAAGATGCTCTAGATCAAAACCCTGCCCCTAAATCAGGGCTCTGAGCAGCCTGGTTTCTGTGCAGATTCAAAAAGGGGAAGCTGTGTGGGAGTGCTCTGCTATAGCCAAAGGGACAGCTCACCTTGTAGAGCAAGTCACGGGAAACCAAAGTTGGAAGAAGAGGGAGAGCTACACAAAGCAGGATGGCAGAAGTCAGCAACTGGCTTTAGCTGCCCAAACAATGGTTTTGTGCAACAATGCGAAAGGCTACCAAGTGCTGCACACAGACCAGAATCACACTTGTGCCAGCCCCAGGACAGAAGAAAACTCGGAGGACACAGGCTATTTTACCCCTCTGCCTTGCCCCCCTGCTGTTGTCACCAGACAGCTCAGCACCCCATAAGCCCATCTGTCCTGTCTCCAGGGAACAGCCTCAAACATCAACACTCAAGCCATCTATCTGCTTGTCCAAGAACACACGCTGGCACACCATTCCCAGCCACCTCTGCTCAGCTTAACCGCAACAGTGCAACAACTCCTTTAAAGGGAGACAGATTTTTTTCTTTTTGCAGGCATTTTGTAAATAACTATGAAGCCTCTGCCACAGCCAATAAACCTCAGCAATTTCCTGTCTCTGGAGGAAAGGCTCCCCCACAGTGAATTGATTAAATAAAGGTTATTAAAATCAGTACACAGTAAGCTAGCTTAACAGTCACCCACTTCGTGCTTTCACCTGTAACACGCTGCCCTAAGCAAGAGCACAAAGATCAGCTATAAAAGCTTACAGGATCACATGTGTAATACACAAAACCAGCCAAACTGCTAGACAAAGATTTAAAACACCTTTCAATGGCAGAACATTTCAGTTTAATCTATTTTCAAGTATAATCTATTTTCTCAAAATGAATTTGCTCAGTCCCTCTATTACTGTACTCTTAAATTTGTTCTCCCCATTTGGTGAGTCTGACGTGCAATTTTGTCTTCAGAGAGTCAGCACTTCTCACCAGAACTGTTCTCCTTTCCATTTGCAGCTTAAGACTTCGCTGTAAAACAATGAGCTAAATCCATCTGCTCCATCTTCCAGTACAACCCATTCCATTTTCTTCCAAGGCCAAACATTTTAAATAAAAAACACACAGAGACAAGTGCTAGTTCCTACAAATGCTGGGGGGGTGGGAATTAGCCTGGGAGTAACAGTAAAACAACAGCACTGGAGCAATTTAAGAGAGAGAGCACATTTTATACACAGTAAAAAACATGCACCATTCAGGAAGGTCACACATCAGCGACCATCTTTCGTGCACAGGTTAACTCTGCTTTTTTCTCTTCTTCACCAGAAAATAAAATTATGTGGAGTTTACAGAAATGGTGCGTGCACGTGAACAGATAGTAAAGGTTTTGGGGCTGTTCTGTTTTTTTTGCTTTGTTTTATTGCTGTTGTGTTTGTTCGTTTGTTTTTCCGTTTTTAAGCTAACCTCATTTCACTACATGTACAGAAATTAAAAAAAAAAAAAAAACAAACAGTTAAGGTGCTACCTGTAGCTGCACCTAAAAAGCATGGGGAAGATTGTATTGTGAATGCCAGGAACAGCAGCAGTATTCAGAGAAGTTGGTGGTCTACCATTTGGAACTGTGCAGGCTTTCAGCAGAAGCCTTCAACACCTTTTAAAAGGCCACTTAACAAGTCTCACTTTGCCAAAAGGCTAGCTTCCATATGCTTTTATACACGTTCTAGTTCACCTAAAACTGCTTTTCTGGGTGAGCTGAGCATGACATTTACCAGATGTAATCAGGACAGTTGCCTCTCAGCAGCAAACTATCTCTTTGTCTCCCTTTGCACTTCTGGGCTTCCTTTCCTCATGAAGCAGTTATTGTTTCACAGGCAGGGTTTGCCTAGAAGGAAGTGGGAGAAGGACAAAAAGAAGCTCGCATTGTGGAAAATGAATGGCTCCATTAAGGCTCCACAGGATGCTGTTAGGCACATTTCGAGGAAACCATCCTCCTTACAGTACACTGCAGAGCACAACAGCTATCAGAAGCTCTCTTTCTCCAACCGCCACATCCCCTTCCCAGACTGTTAGCAACAGTCCCACAGCAGCCACCTCACCTTGCTCTTCAGCCCTCCCACCACCGCCTCCAAACCACACTTTTTGCAGAGGCCCTTGAGCGTAGCTGCTGGAAGTCACTGCAGAGGCTGCTTCACAACACCTCTGCAAATGGAAAGCGATGCCAGCAAAACACTGTGACCAATACTTGTCAAAGGAGGGGACCACCTGCCAGCCAGCAAGGACAGAGCCCAATGACTTACTTTGGAGAGACCATGGTTGTGTCACCCTCATTGCCAAGCACGACCACGTTTTATTTACATTAAAGATACTCATAGTCTTCACAAGTCTCTTGTAAGTAAACAAACCAATTCTGAAGAAGCCTAGAGACTAGGGAGGGCATACCATAGAGGGAAATCTTGATGCGATGAGAACGATGAAACACGGGAAAGAGGAAAGAAGCAGCCACGTGAGGGCCTTGTCATTTCAGAGCACAGTAACGCTTGATCCCCACTGTGCATTCCTGAGTGCAGATAAAGTTCACCTTCAAGCCAGTCATCAAAAGCTGGCAGTATGCAGAGGGATCCCAGCTTCTGCAAGTGTCAGCTCCAGCCTACACAAAGGTTTGAGACTGGTGAATCAGGAACTGTGCTAGTAATGGGAAAAACACTGCAATAAAAGAAAGATGCACAGAAAGCTGACAAGGACACTGGAATAGGGAGACATGCACGTTACTACCTTAATATCATCATCAACATTGGTAGCATCTGGCTTGTGGAATAAGTCAATGTTAAGGGTTAGAATTTTTGTACGTATGTAAGAGATCAACCCAAGGTCTGCTACTACCTTCATTTCAAGAGGCAATTCATTTCTGCTTATTTCAACAAGAAAAGATCAAATCCCCATTTCCTAAAGAGATTTTTTTTCATCCACCATTATGCCAGGAACAAAGTATGAAGGAAAAAGGTTATCAGGGGAGTGAACCAGTTCTGAAGAAATTCAGAAAAGTGATTAAGATAATCAACGCTTAAAACCACACCTGAACTGCAGGCTGGTTTGCATAGGTGACCTGCATAAAAAAAATCATTTATTAAGGGTCAATCCAGAGCTCCAAAAACCTTCTGAAAAGGTTTCAGCTTACCACCACAGCTGGGTAATATCATTTGTTGACTTGAGAAACATCAGGTATATCCCCAGCAACATTTGGCTTGCTCAACTCACCTATAAGCAGCCAGCAGCCTTGATTCTAGCAAAATAACAGGCTTGCCTCATGTTGGAAAAAGATTCCTCCTTAAATAACGAATATGGGCAAAAAGACCTGAGAGACCTGTGGTAGTTCCCAGCTTGTATTCCTGCATTTGAACACAGACACACATTTTCCAGAAGAAATGAAAGCCACGCGCTTCCTTAGAGCGGAATCTCCTTTGCCTTACATGGATCATGTTTACTGCAAAGATAAACTGGTTGTCAAATATAAGAAAAGGTTGGATGGCATTTTAGTTGCAGAATGCTTTCATGGTGTGCAAAAAAGCCCCCCAGTCTCTCATGCTCCTTTCTCCTCTGCACACACCTCCCTCATTCCCCACCCAAGGAAAGCCTCTTGGCTGAAATGTCATTTCCTATCTCATTCTCTTTAGCCCACGCTTTTTAATCTTTTTAACACGACAGCTAATTGTTTTGCCTCTCTGTGGAAGTACATGCAATGGAAGAGATACACACAGGAAGACAGGCACGCACCAAAGGGCAAACTTTTGCTTCAGACAGGTTTGAGGCCAGGAGAACAAAACCTTCACAGCTCTTCTTGCCTCATTAGCATTTGCAGGGCAATGGGGGGCACGAGCCCGAGCCCAGGAATCAGATCACACCATGCTTGGTGCTGGATAAACCCAGAACAAGAAAAGACCGCTGCTACAAAGACCTCATGAGCTACCATCTCAGAAACAAAGCACCTCTTCAGTCTGAACCAGGAGCGGCACCCTGTGATCTTCCTCTCACAATGGGCTCTTACCATTCAACCCCTGGAGAAATCCAGAGCTATTTGGTCTACTGCAAACACGCAACAAAGATCTGTGCCACGCCTGTTCTTAATGCTCTCTTTGTTCATTACAGTGGATTCAGAGGATTGAAAAGGAAATGAAAAGGTCACTCAGATACTTGAGCTATTTCTGTCTCAGAACATGCCAATAATTTGGCTCAGAAGCAAGAACCAGAGAGCAAGACTGCTTGGAAACAGACTTCCCTCAAATTCATATCAGTAAATATTTAACTCCCTTTTTATTTTTGTAGCTGCAGTCACTGACATTAGCTCGATACTTGTTAATTTATAAAACCAGATTTATTCATGGAGTAAAGACTGGGCCTGAATATTCATTACTTTCTTTGCCATTGGCTCTCCCTCTGCAGTTCCCAGCTCTTTCCCCTCATCTTTGAGCCTTAAAGTTTCTCTTTTGTTCCTTAAGATTACTACCACACCTCCCTCTGCACACACTCCAATTCACGCCTGACACACCTGAGTGAACCTTCCCTCTCCCCAGTTCCTTGTGCTATTTCCTCAGCAGAACTCATTAGCAGTGTCTCCAGGACTTCCCACGACTGCAAAAATCACCTCCAGGCACATAGGAATGAGTCTGTAAGGTTTTGAGGGCAGTTACTTTGTGCATTTTGCAGAGGCGCTGTGTGGCAGCAGCGTTAGCAACGTGGAGGTGTGCGCGCACAGCTCGGCTCTGTGAGGGCTGATGTGTGCTCTTCCTCCGCAGGGCTCGGTGCATTGGCGTGCTGCATGCTGATAACAACGGCTGCTGTCCTCCATGCGAGGGGCTATCACCACCCTACAGCTGTCTGTCTGAGGCTCCCCCAGACAACCCCAACTGGGAACACAGGAGCCTCCTGCTCCAGGGCAAAAGGAGCAAACTGGCTCCTCTCCAATGCCAGATGTACTTCCAGACAGCCTGCCGCTTCTCCCGCTGCCTCGCCCTTTTTTTTTTTTTTTTTCCAATTTATTCATGCCTCCTTAAGTGGGAGAACCTATGCACAGTCCTGTGCTTCTTCTTGGCTGAGACCAAGAGATACTGCTGAACATGTCTTTCAGGGCTGATACTAAGCCAAAGCATGGCTGCAGCATGGGCAACAGGCTACTGCAATGGCCCCATGAGCAAACTACCCAGAGTAGTTGGACAGAGGACCCAAGTTCCCTACTCAATTGCTCTGCCCTTAATCCCAGTGTCCCCAGACGCACCTTTCCCCCCTCTGACAAACAGTTCTCTAGGTTTCAGTCTCTTACACGAGCAGATATTTAAAGCAGCGTGGCCCATTGGCTGGCTCTGCCCGGTGGCCTGACCAAGTGGCCACCCTGCTTAGAATTATCTGCAAGCCACAGCCGTTTGCAACTGAAGCAGCTTGCAGGAACATCTTGTCTCAAAGAACATAGCACTTGAGGGCTTGCAGTTGCTAAGAAGCACAGCACAAACGCACCAACGGGGAGCCCCTATCACAAGTAGCTTACAGCCCCAGTGGAGCACAGCCAGCCCCAGAGCAGCCAGCAGCTGCTCCTCCAGGGAGGACTGCTAGTTTTTGAGCACAGAGGGAAAGGACAGCTCTGTACCACATCTGTCTGTGGAACACGATCTGGGGCAAATCCCTCAGGCCAAGATCATCTACCTGCCCCTACCCTACTTCTTTCACAAAAAGGACTGGCAGAATCCCTCCTCTAGAGCTCCGTGCTTTCCCCTAGGGGAAAATCAACCCACACCATTGCCAGAAGCCTTCCAAAGTAAAGCAACAGACGATGCATCACACTTGTCAGAAAAACCATGCTAGCGCCTTTCTGAAATTCTGACCAAGGTTAGATTCACAGGAAAAGGGAACGAATTGTGAGCCGCTGGCTTCCTGCTCAGGTGCAAAGACCACGTTGCCTGTGCCAGCTGCATGGGCAGCAGAGCGCACGCAGCTCAGCGTGGCAGTGCAGGCACTCTCTCTAAAACAATACTGCTCTGATACACATGCAGATTTGCAAAGAATCGGCGTTCACAAGTAAAACCAAACTAAAACAAGCCACCACAAGGAAGGTGGGGCAGACCATTGTTTTACGTTGAAGAACAAAGTTCAGAGGCCGTAAGAAACAGCACAGCAGAAGGAAAACCTATTCAGCTGAGCACACTGACCCATAACACGGGGTTCAGTTACCATCTATACACACACACTCCAGTAACACAACTCAAGTAACATTTTATGCAGGTCGCCCTATGCCCTGCATTTTTAAATGCACATTTAAAAATTCAGAGCAATAACCTGATACACTGGAGCTGCGCTCTTACAGCCCTCTGCAGATAGGATATAAAGGAAACAAAGAGAATTTGTGTAACAAAGGAAAAGAGCAAGAGAGGAACATCTGCTGCTTGTACCAGGAGCACCATATGGTCTGTATCTGAGGTACAGAGAATGAGTTCATTCATATTTAAAAGCAAAAGTAATAGGTCACTCCTTCCAGGACACAAGCGAAAATGGCTATTCCCCTTCCACTGTTCCAGCCCTATCACTCCCAAAGCAGATTTGGCTTTCTCGAGAACTGGTGCTGCTAGTATTCTGGCCCAGACAGCCAAGCTCAGAGCACTTCATTACAAGACACCAGAGTGAGGAGGATGAGAATGCCCCTTCAGCAGTTTTGTTTAGCCCTAACACAAGCCTGTTTGATCCACAGCCCAGCCAGAGCTGCTGTGCTGAATGACTAGTTTTGTCAGAGCATTGCTGTAATCTGCTAATGGAGCTATGATGCATTTGGCAGCTGTAAGAATGGTCAGCACAGCAAATCTCAACCACTACCCTGAAGCCACCTTCAATTCCTGAAAGCTCTGCCCATAATGGCAACCAACATCAGTAGTTCAGGTCTGAACACCCAAGAACCTCTTTCTGCAACAAATGCTTTCTCTAAGAAAGCAGCAATGCTTTCTAATATCCTGTTGAACACAGGCACATCAACTGAGGTTTCTACTTCAGCGAAGTTACAATACAGGACACAGAGGTCAAGCAGGACAATCTTAATGCAGCTTCATTATCTCTTTAACAAGCAGATCACTATGTTTTCATTTTGGTTTTGTAATGTTTTGTTTTTCTCTCTTTTTGAGAGATGGTGGCCATCACTTGGCTGTGAAAGTCTTCTGCAAGCAGGTAAGACCCCTGGTACCGGCAAAGCTCCTCTACAGCTGTCAAGATACAGCACACAAGCTAATTCAGCTTTTGTAAGAGTGCCTTGTTCCCAGCGAGGCCTTGCTGTATTTGCTGGTTCTTCATTCTTTCTGAACCAGAATCCTCACTTGCTCTCTGAAATTCAAGTACTCACTTTGTCAATTGGGTTTTCATTGCAAGAGATGGATGGCAAAAAAGGATTAGAAGGATTTTGCAGCAGTGCTGAGCAGCCTAAGCCACAGAGAACAGCGTATAAAAGCCTGCTCTGACAATCAAGTGCCAGGAGTAGATAAAATGGAAAACGACGGGACAGATTAACAAGTGCTAGCATTAGCTCCCAGATCCACCCAGGTCACAACACGTCCTGGTCTCCCCTCTCCATCCCTTTAAAACACGCCAGTCTGAGTCCTGTGCCGCTCTGACCGACACACACTGCTGTGTGTTAGGCTCTCTGCCTGCGGAAGAGAACTTGGGCAAGAAACCCAGACGTCAACACTCCTACTAAAAGAGCAACCCACAAGTGCCTTTAGCAGAGCCAAGTATTTGCTCAGATACCCCCATGTTCTTGGTGCGTAGCTCTCATATGGACTCAAGTCTGCTGCCAAGACAGCAAGGCTGTTTCAGCTCCCCTACAAGCAGTAAGGAGAAAAGCAATGCAGCAGAGAGGAGACAAGACAGCAACTGTCTGGTTAACAGCCTCGCTGCCAGAAAGTGCACGAGGGAAAAGGAATCCAGTATCTCAATTTTGGCTTTTGCCAAGTTAAGTATTTACTTTGAAGTCGGTATCAGTCTCATCTTAGGACCAGAAACTTCAACTTCATGCTTATAAAATCCAGCTTTTGAAGATCCTTCTGTAGCATTGTCATTTTCTTCCATGTTTTGCCCCTCCCACAGACATATTTCATTTACTGGTGATCCTGCTAGAAAAGGGTACACGTTGCACCAGAGAGCAGAGGAAGCAGTGTGATGTACATCCTGTGATGCAGCAGCCTCCCAGGGAGCCTGAAAGCTGAACACAGATTTCTGACTTTAAGGCCTTCTGCAATGCAGGAGGTCTGTGTTAAATTATATAAGATTTTCTACGCCATAGAAGCCACCCACAATCAATTTTGAGCAAGATTCATAATCTAGGTTTCTTCCATGTGAAAAGGAACACCTATTGCCAGCAAAACCATCACAGAATTCAATGCACTTCCAGACTTGGGGGTGGTGGGGGTAAGAGGGGTGTGGAAATCAATAGTCTTGAAAATCACAATAGCTGTAGCACAGCTTTAAGCAAGTCAAAAGCCACTGGGAGAGATTAAATATAGACTTCCATAACAAACACTTCTACAATCTCTTTTCTGCCTAGTATCATTAACTCTGCTTGTGGCTAACTGTGATCAAAAACCACAGCAACTTTCCCACTTTTTTTCAGAAAAGGAGGACTTTGTGGAGAAAAAAAGTCCAGGGCTTTAGGCTTTTTTATTTGTTTGTTCATTTTCACTATGAGGAATTTGGGACACCCTATGCATTTTAGTATTGCCTGCATCTATAGCTGCACACAGCGTTCCTGTTGCACTCCAGGGCATGAAGCAGTGGAAACCTGAGAACAAAGGAAGGTCAGAGCGCATCAGCAGCTCGGTGAGTGACCCCACTTAACGCATGCACACAGGACTGCAGGAAGTGGCCGTGGCCAAAATGACTGTGTATGGCACCTACCCTATGCAAAGGGTAAAGGAGGCTGAGAGGGAGAGGCCGGTACTTCACAGGGCAGAAGTCATCTTCCACATGTTCTTTTCCCAAGCCTGCTTTCTCAGCTCTGCAGTTCCAATATTCATTAACAAGGAAAGGCACAATTATTCTTGCTTAAAAGCAGTTAAGCTTTGTCTCGGGAAGTCTCACTTTCAACCTCATGTTTGTCATCTATACAGGTAATCTAAGGTGTTTTTTTTTCACCCATAAATCAAAAGGAGCTTCAGGTGTTAGAGATGCCCCCAGGCTGCTCTGTTATGGTCAGAACTCACCTGACTTCTCACTTTCTTATCACCTCATACAGACTAGAGAAGAGAAGCATACCCAAAGACTCTGGCCCTGGGAGTAGTAGATTTATTCTGCAGGGTATAAGAATCACCATATCTACAACAATAGGCACACCATGATCTAAAAGGAGAAAGAAGCATTTTATCCTCCAAACTTCTGCAATCTTACACGAGCAGATGTAAAGCAGTTTTTCAGACACAGGTAGGATCTCCTACCTTTTAAGTTGCCACTGCCCACTAGGCATTCAAGAATCCCTGAGCAACAGCATTCTGGTTTGTTTTCTGAATACCAAGAATTTGAGCTCTCCAGTCCAATGAAGTCTGGAGAGGAAGCCACTCTGTTGCAAAAGCTCAGGGTTATTATAGAAAGTGATGTACAAATTCACCTTTTCCCAGAACAAAGACAAGTTTACCCTCAAACTCAGGTATTTTATATGTTTCAAGACAGAAAAAAAAGACAAAGTATCTTGGGTATTTGTCCAAGAGATTCATGCAAATCTGGCTTTGTGGTATTGCTGTCACTGCATGTACTTCATCCTACATTAATTCAATGGTTTATGTAATGCCTACAACCATAAAGTATGCACCTCCACAGTCTGTGGCACAACCCAAAGCAAAGTACTCCAGAAGCCATCACCGGCTGAGTGGCAGCAGTGGAGACCCCACTCCACTTCTTTCCACCATAATATTTTCCAGCTGAGAACAGCATTTCCACATTAAGATTTAGTTTTCCTTTCCAGGCCAGGTAACAACCCTGTATTCCTGAGTCTGGCACTTACCAGAGACCAAATGACTAGACAAATAGATGTCTGTGTCCTGTTACAGTTCCCCTCCCTGCACACACACTGTACATAAACTCTCTCCCATCCTCCCCTGGCTGCCCATACCCGTAGAAGGTCGCAGCCTCCCCACGTGCCACCCAGGGCACCAGGGGTGGCTGGCACGGCCCTGTGCAGACAGCCGGAAACTTGGCAACCTTACAGCCACACAGTGGAAAAAACACAACATCATGAAGTCGCACACCACAGTACAAGGCATGCAGCAGCCACACATCACACTGGAAATGGACATTAATTGTGGAAGAAAATCCACATATAATTTTTATGCAATGAGTTTTAGCTTCTGTATTTCAGCTCTTCTTATTCCAGAAGACTTCAGAGAAGCTCATCCTGTGTTACAGAGTGTTACCAATAAAAAACAGCCAAGTAATCCAAGTGTAAGCCTCACTGCAGCAATGCCTTCTCTACAGAAACGCCAGGGAAAAGGAATGGGTTTAACCTTTTAAAACCTCAAAAGCCCAGACAGCAGCAGCCAGCTAAGTATCACCAAAACAAGGACTTGAACAGAGAAACCTTCGCAATCTTCCTCTGAGCCCATCGTTCTCTGGTCAGCAGCAGTGATTCTGTTAGTTGGGAACCAAACTCCGCGTTTCTCTTGTGGGAAGGTCTCATGAGGAACACTCACCTATTACATACAGCCCAAACCACTATGGAAGACACCCAGATCCACATGACCTGAGTGACTGCTCTGCACAGGAAGTTGGGCCTGGAGTACCTCCCGAGGTCCAGCCTTTATCACTCTGGGTTTTCACAGCCACAGCTTTCCCTTCTCTCCAGGAAGCTAAGCAACATCATCTCTACTGACAGCTACCCCCTGGACACCAGGAGTAGATTGTTGAGAGGTTTGTCTCTGCAAATGCACTCGGCCATCATCTTCCTAGAAGTAGCTTCACACAGAAGAAACAGGCTAGTTTTAATGAATTACATTTTTCTGCGCTCTTTTTTTGCCTATCTATCTTCCTCCACCACATGCTAGTGGCCTTTAACTGTGATCTGTTGCCCCACCTGAGAGCACTACCTAGCACACCGTACCTTACATCTCAATTACAGGCAGACACACAGCTAAGGAAACTGATCTACTCTGCAGAAATTCATGGGATCAATGTGAGCTCATTGCTCCATTTCCTACAGATGCCAGAGGCTTTGATGGGCAGGAAGCAGGCAGAGAAGCTCTGGCAACAACTGTACAACATTCATGGCACTGTACAAAGCTTGCATTAATGCTTCCTATACTAAGCACCCTTCCTAACCTCCCTTGGTTTTGTTTTTCTCTTGGAGGCTAATAAAGCCTCTGCCTTCAGAGCTCTGTTTCTGTTTTCATAGGCACTGTAACTCAAGTATCCTTCTCAGCATCCAATTCCTGATGCAGGCACAGCATCATGTGCTACTGAGCACACTCACCATATAGTCTATTCGCAATATTCTTATTTTATTTCCCTTCTGTGCAAAGGGGAGAGCAGCTCCACAGTAGTCTTTCAAACATCACATATGGAGAGCATAAGAGCAATCACCCTCACAGTGCAAGCCTGAAATAGACTACTGAATTCATGGGCTCATCCCAGTATAGTTAATGAGTTAAGTAAGCTTCAAAAAGCTTGCTTAAAGTATTGTATCAGCTGCTCTTTAGCCTCACCCTTGTCCAAAAAAAACATTGCTTCAACTTGAAAAACAGGCTGCCTTCTACACATACAGCAAATTCTACCATGGTCACATACAGCAATTTTGGCTCTGTGTCGAAAGAGTACACAGAGAAGAACTCAAAGGACAGGAAAGGCTAAGGTAAAGAGTCCTAGAGAAAAAAAAATCTATATAGGTTTTATTTTACACCTAATATTGTTCTTCATGTCCTGGAGGACTGAAAAAAGAAACTGCACCATCCAATAAAATCCACCACCTGTGGGTATTAAACAAAATGAGCACCTAGTGTGAGGCTCTAGAAGTGAAGAAAGTGACGCTTCAAACTCCTCTGAGGAGCTAGAGTGCCCAGCTATACCTGCATAGAATTCAAGATCTGCACATATCCTTGTTAAGGCACCGTACTGTATTGCCTAAGCTGAATAACACATCACAACAGCTTGAAGTACTACTCTACACAGAAAAGGGGTGCAACATTCCTCAAAGTACTGGGAGCTGCTAAATACTTGGCATAAAAAAAGAAGCGTACGCTTGAGAGAGCAAGAATCAGTTAAGCTGCAATCAAATGCACAGTGCAGGAGGACTGTACAATGCCAGCTTGCTTTAGCAAATATGGTTGCTTCTCACCAAGTACCTCACAGAAAGCACGTCTTAAATTCAGTAAGGCTTGACTCGAACCACATTTGGAGAGGCTGCAGCACATGCACCATTCTATAAAAAGCCACGTTTCTGATTCAAGTCCTCCTCCTCAGTCAGCACCTACCAAGGCACTAGTACACTGTTGGAGACAGTACAAAAGACTGGACACAGGTGCACAGATCAAATGAGGCGATGGAGAATTTTAAGAGGCAGCCTAGATCATCTTTGAACCCAGGCTGAGAGAGCTCAGAAGCGTGCGAGTGCCAGCTGTTCAACATTCAGTGGCTCAAATGCTTCAATTTCTTCCAACTTCAGTCTTCAGTTTCTTTCAAAAGTCTTGTACGTATACACATTTCTCTTTCTACCTTCCTGTTCTACTGAAGACTTTATGCAGGGCAGCCCAGTTTTAGTTCAAAAAATCCAAGTTTTTCTGAAGAATGCAGGGAATTCACATGAATTGTTCAAATAACAAAAAGAGGCACTAACAGATTTCAGGTGACATACCTTTGAAACAGGAGATTTACTACAAGTTTCCATAGCAAACTGTTTCTGAGATGAGTATTTCACATTGACGAGTTCCTCCCAGACTCCCACTGCCATAAAACTGTCACTCTGCCAACACAGAGGTGAGTTCTTGCCCCAAAAAGCTCTCTGTATGTGTTACATATCAATAGGCACGATGCCTGTAACAAACAGCTGTCTTTTCGTGGGACTCTTATGACAGATTTGGTGAGCTGGAGAAGTCTGCTTTCTGTCATGAGCTGCAGAGCCCTTCCTGCTGGAAAGGCAGAGAAGAGAGCATTTGGACAAGTTAAGTGAATGGCAGACCAGCTATATTGGTAATTTCTTTGAAAACAGGGTAAGGACATTGCTAACAGTTATTCCCCCGGCTCACCTCCACTTTCACATGAAGGACCCATGCTTGCAAAAGAGAAGCAAGCCAACCTAATACATCCCATGTGAACCCAAGTCGCTTCATCACAACTCATCCTAAGGAGCATGCTGCCAGGAGCTCGATTCCCTTCTCCAGTCTGAGGGAAAAGAAACAGGCAGAAGTGGAACAGAAAGAAAACACCTAGAGAGAAAACCATCAATTTTGAATATTCTGCACTTCGCCCTTAATTTTTAATACCAACAACGACATGTGTCCCTGGATGTTGATGCTAGAGCATACCATTGGAAAAGGAAATGCTTACCAAGGGAAATAAAAAATAGAACAAAACAACATGAAAACAAAGAAGAAACCCAGGTATGTATGAAGGGATGCAGGTGAGCACCAGCCCACACCAGAGCAGACACTGCTCTTACTAGTGCTTGGGCATTCGGCTTTCCATGGTCCAAACTGCTAGAGCAGATACAGGTGGAACAGACGTGAAAGTGCAGCCTTGAGAGAGCATTTAAGGTCTTATGGGAAACTTTGAACAGGATGTGTTCAGAAATGCTTCTGCAATCCTCCTTCTGTTCTCACTTCACAGGATAAAAATAACAGGGAAGAGGAATTCTGTTTTCTGTACTGCAACTTCTCCAAGTTCCCTCTCCCTCTCTCACTTGCACACACCCACACCATTTTAGGATAATTGTTTCATATCATAGAAGAGGAGCAGAATGTTGAAAAGTGATAGAACATGAAAAATTCTAAGCACAGGGCACTCATTTGCAGGCAATGCCCTGAATAAGCTAATTGAGAGTTAAAAAATAAATAAAACCCAACCACACATATGCCTTTTTATTTTCAGGTCATAAAAACAATCACCACTCTGAAAATGAGCATCTCCTGGGATTGAACAACTGTTATGTTAATAGCACCAGGCAAAGGCAGTTACGCCTAGCCACAATTTTACTCCTATAAAATGCCCCACACTTCTTTTATTAGTGACGTTATCTTTAGGATATGGTCAACAGAATCAACCTAAGAAAAATTCCTGTTTGGAAGTGCTCATGAACCCCTTCCTGCAGGTAATGCTTCCATGCAGGCTCACTTCAGGGAGCCTTTGTACACCTGGATACAGTCGTTAGCAAAAGGTATGTCTGGGCTTTGGACTCCCTGCCCCAAACACCTTCAGTCTCCTCTAACAGGCATCTGATAAAGCCTCTCTTTCTCCTCTTCAGTACCTTTTCACACACTTTTTTTTTTTTTNCATATCTAGACAGTATGTCTAGATATCCAAAAACTATGCAGTTTGAAAAGACAGCAGATTTTTCTATCATCACTTCAGGCCTTCCCAATTTTTCATTGGAAATAAAACCCCTCGAACAAAACAAAGCGCTATGGGAGCACTGAGCCACCATGCAGCCACGAGCTGAGTGGATGCACTCAGTTTCCTTCTCCTGGGGAAGCTCTTTAGCCTGTTTAAATCCCTCCTGTCCCACTATTATACACTGACACTAAAGAGGGTCTCAGACCACCCCGTGGAGAGAACAGTCCCTAGCGAAAGACAGCAAACTCCCTTACAAATTCAGCAGAAGGCCAGCTCAGCCAGACTCAGGACAGATTATCCACTGAGGATTGTCACCAGCTATCCCCAGAGAACCCGCTACCTGCTTTTATAAGCACCAGGATGAGCTTCCCCTCAGCTTTGTACTGCCAAGGAAAGGCTGAAGAGGCTAATTCGGTACACTTCAGCCCTTTCCTTCTTCAGCTGCAAGACATTTTCTAACACCTTTGTCTAACCTTTCACTCCAGACCCATCCAGGACCTTTACCATGACCTCCCACTCACTGCCAGGAACAGAAGCTAGCAAAGAGGTATGGTTATAGTGGACTATTTTCCTGTATTATGTTAAAATCATATTTCATTATAAGCTTAGGCTTCAAGATCTTCTCTACTGCTGTGCAGTTCATCTTCACACTGGGAGGAGATGACTAGCATAAAATAAAGGAATATATAGTTTGTATACACAATCCTCCTAAAAAAACTTAGAGCTCTTTGGACTCACGATCAAAAGTTAGTCTCTTTAAGGGCATTTAAAAATATTTGAGAAACAATATCTGTTTGCCCCAGCCAAGGAAAGAGGAAAGAAGAGGAAGAAGGAGAAATACCTTCTAAGTTTCACTTTCATGTGTACTTGCATTTTTCAGTTACATGTCCCAACATGTAGCACAAGATGCCACTATGTTCAAATCCAATATATCTTGCCTCAATGAAGTTATTTTCTCAAGCAATGATAGGAAAAATAAAAACACATACACATCCACCAAGATACCTATTTAACCAAAGTGTACAAGTTCTACCCAGGAGCACCCAAAAAAATCTCAGAAGATTTAAATGAGCACTCCTAGTGAGAACCCTCAGAACTCTAAGCCTTTGCCCTCAAGCCAGCAGTTGCAGGAAACAAGGCCAGCACAGCACTCAATGCCTCATCACTGCCAGTGGATCTGGGGGAAGAGGTGGCAGCCGGAGGAATTATCCCTATCCTGATTAGCATCAGAACAAAGGCTCACATTAGTTCCATCAGCACCAGGACCCCCCCCCGAGAGCACTGAATAATAACCTTGTTGAAAGCATTAGAGGGATTTTCCTCCACCTCTGCTCAAGCTACATCCCTTCTCTAAGGGAGAGCGTAGGGGGGGTCGGTGAAAGGTCCAAAAAACAGCTTGATGTTTAATTCTTTGAAAGACATACCCTGGCACCTTCTTAGCACTAATTCATAAAGATACAGAAGAACCTTCTGTGATAGCTTCTCGAGAATAGCATTTGGGAGCAAATACGGGGGAAAAAAAAAAACAAAACACCAAAACCCATTTCCTGTTCTTTGAAAAAGATCAGATCGTACAGGTGGCTTATTGTGCAAGGTTAACTCTGGAAGGCAAAAGAGTTCAACAGTTTCTGTAACAAAGCCAAGGAGTGGTAAGGGCATGAAGAAGACAAGAAAAAACATCTTGTGGTACCTGAACACCATAAAAAAGTTGGAGGTCTCAGGAAAAAGGATGAGGCATGGTTATAAAGGAACCAGTTTCTAGTAAAATATTTTAGAATAGTAGATTTTGAAACAGGAACTAATGCTAGCAGAACATGGATGTCTCGTTATAGCAGAAGAATATGGAAGGCAGCACATGAGCCTGGAGAAAATTCAGAGGTATTTGGACAAATCACAAGTTTAAAAAGCAAAGAGAAATACAAGTAAACACATTAGTTTTCATCTTACCTGGTGTTGACAGAAGTTGGCATACAAAGGTTGTCAGGTTGGTAGGATGAAAGCGATGATTCAGCGACAACAGATTGATTCACACACCTAGAAATGCACAAAATCTTACCATCAGCTGTGAATATATATGGGATAAGAAGGGCACTGTCACATAAATGAGCTGAGGGCAGAAAACCTTTTGTTATGTTTTCAGGACACAGGCACACAGATACATTTCGGATACAGGCATTACCCACAAAATTCATACCTGTCTTCGAGACAAAGAACGTTTGGAACTACCCTCACACATGCCACTTTAAAATCTCAAGTACAAGAAGTGAAAAGATCAGTTTCAAGTGTAGCAGAGAATTACTGAAAAAGTTTTTCAGCAGTGATCAAGCTTTATGATTTCTTTTTTTTCCTACTGGGACTGAAACTTCTGGTAAGTTACCCGAAATACACTAACTAGAACTGCACCAAGCCCAGCTATCAGCTACACACATACACTTCTACAAATAAGAAAGACAGTGGCCACAGATCTTGCATACTTCCTTCTAAAACAAGCACAGGAGAAAGGATATTTACTTCTTTGTACCAGAAAAACACAAGTATATTTTATAGTGTCTCATCCCCTCATCCTTTTACTTCAGCATTAATACTAACAGGTCAAAGACTGGCAAGGAAACACGGTTGTTAATAAGGTGACAGGTAACCTTCTCCACTTTGGAAAGCTCAGCAACCAACTGAGAACTGAGCAAACCCAGTGTCAAAAAGTGAAAGTAAAAGCTGTGCAGCTGAAAGGAGGAATTTGTCTTGCCTGCTTATAGGTCTTGCTGTTAAACATTTAAATAATGCCATGTTTCATTAAGTCATGACACATCAGCTTCCTGAGCCTCAGAACGTGCAAGCCCTTCAAGGCAGTCACACAGCAAACCAGCAGCAAACTTGAGGTGGAGGTTCCCACAGCTCACGAAATGAAAAGCCAACCTAGAAGCTCCTCTCTGTGTCTCTCAAAGAACTGCATGCTTATCAAAACACGCAACCCCTGATCACACAGTCCCGCTCCCCATATCTATCAAGAAGCCTTTAATGGGTTTCTGTTAGTAGGGTTGCATGTATGGCTTTACAGCCTCTGCTCACAAATCCGATGATGAGTCCCCAGCATATTTTTGTTGCACATCACAGAACAGTTTGCAGCATTTCAGGATCACACAGCTCTTTGCAATGATGCTGCAGTTTTACAAAGACATACCACCCGATTTTAACTAAGGGAAAAATAGGAGCCTTCATCTCCCAAAGCAAGCAGCATGCCCTATTTACACTTTTAAAAGGAGAGTGGCCCTTGGAGAGGAGTTGGGTTTAAAGCATGATCCCACTTTACAGTACAGTCACTGGGTCATTAGTGGCACATGCAGCAGAAGATGGAGAAGTGAAGGTTTTACACCCTCAGAGCAGCACTCTGAAACTTCTACACTTCCTTTGAAGAGTAGAGTTGTCCATCACCCACACAGGCTGGTGGTGTGGCGCAGAAGGGTTTCTTTCTGCAAAGGCCACCTACTGACACCCAGGGAAAACCCACACAAGCTTTTTTTGCAGCCACTTCTGCATTAGCTACCAAGGATGATGTATCCTCGCAGAGCAGAGGATGACAAATCACTCATGTCCTCTTCACTGCACATCAATTTTCTTTTGCATCTTGGATCATTAGGGAGCAACACATACTCACTACACATCTCCTCCCCTCTGCCCTTAAAGGAGTTTTAATTAACATCAGAGCACCTTGCTAGGTCTAACAAAATGCCTTCCGAGAGCAATTGGCACAAATGGTCTCCAACACCCAGAGGAGATTCTGGCAGATCCTACAATATGACTGTATTAGTGCAGGCTGCTTCAGTACCTATTACTTGAAAACTTCAGAAGTTATTTACCAAGGGGAGAGGAAAAAAAAAAAAAACCACACTAATCTTAAATGGCTCAAGGACATTGAAGCATTTCACTAATCTATATGTTTAGAACTAGAGATACAAAAGTTACAACTCTTTCCAAAACAAGCTACTGTTGAAAAATGAAAGACAAGGTACAGATTTACCTACTGAAAGGTCTGTATTTTGTATAGGATAAGAACTTCACTCTCACAACCTCTCCTACAAAAATCAAAAGGAAAATATCAACAGGATTTCCCTTTTAAAACTTATGCTCCCTTACAGTCCCGAATAAATGTTCTCAGAAATGCAGCCCCAATGTAACATTCTTAGAAATTTTCTTTCATCTCCATTCCCAAACAAGATTCAAATTTGATTTTAATCAGAAAGTGTTTCACTTCCTGTTCATTTTATTACAAAACCCCATTACATCAGTGTCAGAGATGACCAGGAGTAGCAATAAACCACAGAAACATTTAACTACGAAAATGGGTTAGGGAAAGCATAAACAGTTCTAAAGCTTTCAAAATGGTTCTAGATTTTTTCAAGTGTAAGCTAAGGACGGAGAGACAATACCAGCCCTGGTTCCCTTCTGAGCAGGGGGTTACATGGTGCACATCTCAGCTGAACAAGTTCAAGGGAAAGTGATTCCCATAGCAAGCGAGTTTACATTGCTGGACTGAAAGCCTTTCTAGTCCGCAGCAGAAATATGATGCAGTGTTCCCCCACCCACACACACACAAATGCTTCCAGGAGCCAGCTTCCCTTTACTGTGCTCTCCCCACTCCAAAAGCTGTGCTTACCTTGCCTAGAAGGTTACAGCTGCAGAGGGGACCAACATCCCTTTCCACTTAATGCTCGCCTGCAACAGGGAAGTGAATTGATGGCTGGGTGGGCTTGTTGCCAGGATAGCAGTTTGCCCTGGGGAATCACCACAGTGACAGGAGACACATTGATCCTTTTTGCCGTGGAGAAGGTTCCCAGTGCATGCTCCACTTTCGGAGCCTGCCCATTGTTCCAGGGTTCGGCACAGAGCGCCAGAAGCTGGGGGAAGGGGGCAGCTGAAGCCGAGGGGAAGAGCTGGAGCTTTATGCCTCTAACTGCTGATCCCGCAGCTCCTCAGCAGCGTGCACCTCCTTATTAAACTGCCTGGAATTATCACACACAGATACTATCACTTTAAAATAAATGAGGAAGAAAACAATAGGCCAGGATCCCACTGGTTTTGGGAACCTTCAAAATTAAGAGAAAATACATGGGTTGGCCTGGAAGCTGTGAGTTCACAAAGAATGCTCGATGCATTACCATCAGAAAAAGTCTCTGTATCAGCACTCAGTCTGAACACACCGTGCTTGCAGGCTGCACCAGGGCAGCCGGGTGAGAACACTGGGCTTCCTGTGAGAGAACACCAGTTTCCACCCTTGCTACCAAAACAAACAGCAAACAAACGCTGGCTGCAAATATTTCTTGCTATACACAAAAGCTCACTTCCTGAAATTTATAAAAAGCATTTCCACTGGTTAAGCCTAAGATCAATTTTTGCAACTGCCTGGTAAACAAACCTGCTAGCAGAGTCAAAGAAAATGCTGTCTGCATGACTACAGAAAGGTAAAGCCTGGTCCTGAAAGACAGAGAGCACTTCCCCTGTCCCTGAATTCCTGTGCTGAGGGTCAAATGGTTACATCTGCAGTAATTCCATTTGTACCCTGCACAGCTTCAAATCTGAGATGAAACATGTATGAGGGCATTTTGAAAGACGTGACGCTCGTCGTGATGGTTGGAGAAACATAACTACAGGCTACTGGACTCCTGGAAAAAGCAACCTACTGTAACTGATACCACATTATGCGCAAACATTTTTGCTACATATGGGTCAGGACTTCCCTTTTCCTGTTCTAGGAAACGCCTGTGTGTTTCTATTTACATCTTCCCAAAGCAGAGCGGATCCCCTGTTGCCCCCAGCCCTCTGTCAGCAGAGCAGGTCCAGCCCTGCTGGGGAGGGCCCCCGGACCCCCAGCTCAGCCCATGGGCTGGGGTCAGCCAGCTGCAGTGCGGGGAGCCCCTGTGCCAGGCAGGGGGCACGGAGGAGCAGGGGGTGCTGAGCAAAGGCTTGCAAGCAGTTCACCTGTCACGTAGATACTTGCAGGCTTCTCTGGGAGGAGCATAGATAAGTAGAAGAAAATACAAAGGAAGAAAGGAGGAAAAAAAAAAAAAGACACAGGCTCCGGGTGCATGTGTCAAACCTTATTGACCTGCCGGAGGCCAGCAGCTTACACCTGTTTTCTCAGGAAAGCAGAACAAGCAAGCGACGTGTCTGGGTGGCAGGGCAGTGGGTGGGTGCTGTGTGAACAAGCATGCTGATAAAAAGGAGAAGTGATGAAACAGGAACAGCCCCAGATGCAGAAACCCCAGTCTGCAGCTACGGGTGCACAGCTGAGGAGCAGAGGTTAAGACCGCTGCAGAGAGCTCTGACTGCGAGCTGAAGCAGTTCTCCAGGCAGCAACAAAATAGCTGAAAACAAGCGTGATCAGGAGACAGAACTAATCCTGTCAAAGCCGCTGTGCCGTGAGTGAGCAGGACAAGCCCTCCGTGCTGCCAGCAGCCACCGCCCCCGGGCAGCACCCATGAGCTCAGGCAGCCAGCGCAGCCCACCTTCACCCAGCACTAAATATAAACTCTGCTGATAACTTCTGGAAACTGGTCAGGCAGGGACTCAGCCAAGTGGGCAACCCGAGGGCACCAGGCCCCCTCAAAGGCCACAGGTGGCCACGTGCAGGGCAGGCAGGGAGGGGAGGGAACCAGAGCCCCTGCTGCTGCGAGGCTGCGGTTGGGAAACTTGGGGCTGGGAAATTTCAGCTTCCGGATCAGTACTTTCCCAGACTTCACCAACGCGTCTGCATATGAAAAAAAACTTTGAAAGCAGAGACACGGGGGCAACTGGGTTTTCACCGCAGCTCTTTTAAGATGAGGTTATAACTCCTTTATCGTGTGCTGCTTTGCTCTACAGGGAGGTGCAATACCGCAATACCACACGGCAGTGACAAACCTCCCCGGATTTCAACCAGGCTATGTTACAGGCACATCCCGGCTCCCGTTAAGGAAACGCATCTTCCTGCCTCCAGCAGTGCTCTCTTCTCTACTGGTCTGTAAAGCACTCTTTATAGAACAGGACAAGCCGATGTAAGAGAGCAGATGAACCTCCAAGCAAGGCAAAAGAGCAAGAAAGAAGAGTATTTTCTTCCCAAAGTTTTGCTCACATAACCACGACCACAAACAGCGCACGAGTTAGAGGAGGAGAGGAGCAGCCCAGGGCCGGCCGCAGCGCTGGGAGAGCTGCCATCTCCCCATGGAAGCACAGAGCAGGGTGTGAGAGGAAGAGGAGGCGGCGGACGGGCAAAGCGATGCACGATCAGGGAGCCGAGGGGGAGGTGGGGAGCGAAGTCAACGCCAAACCACAGCCACGGGAGCACCGATCCCCGCGGCACCGGCGTTCGCCATGCAAAGCATCCCCCGCCCGGCGCTCGGCTGCCTTTGAAGGGCTCAGACAAGTCCCAACCGGAGACGCAGGCCGGGAGAGTCTCCCCTCCCATTATCTCTATATCTACAACCGCATCGCTTCTGTGCAGAGGGGAAAGGACGAGACTTCCCCCCCACCTCGTCCGCCCCAGAGCCCCCGGGGAGAGCCGTGACCCCACCATTACATAACCGCGCGGGTGGCAGCACCGGAGCCAGAGGCGGGCAGGCCCTCCGCTCCCCTCCCAGCCAAAACTTGGGGGCATTTCCACTCGCCTTCACCACCCCCCACCGCGCAGCGACCACGCAACCCCCGAGAACCACCGCTTCTACCTTAGGCACGCGGGCCCCAGCCGCCGCCCCTCCCTCCCGCCGGCTCTCTCGCCCCTCGGAGCTCACCGGGCGCTCGCGGCTGAGGGACGCCGGGGCCCGGGCGCGGTACCGCAGCGCTGGGGCTGAAGGTCGGCGGCCTCGCGCCCCGGCCGGCGCCGCCGTCTCGCCCGCCCCCCAACGGCCCGCGCGCGGCCCCAGCCTTAAAGGGGCCGCGCTCCCGTAGTTTCTGAAGTGACATCTGCCGTAAAAATGGATTCCAATGGTCAGCGTTAGGAAGATTTCCTTCCAGCAGTCTTCCAGCTGGCATTATTCCCAGACATCAGTCCGACAGAAAAGAAAAATCCGTTTGACACTGTGTGCCACTGTCAGCCCCTCACTCTCCAGGTGGAACAGTGTCCTTTCCCCCACAGGTTTTGGTGCTGTGGGATCCGGGTGGCAGGAGCTGCACAACGCTGGAAGGGCCTCCAGACGTCAGGGGGATGCTCGCTGGTGCCCAAGGAGCTGGGAATCCCAGATCTCGCTGTAGGTCAGTAATAGAGTTTATGCCCTCCGAAGCCTAAACATGCAGCTGTAGACATAATTTTGAGGAGGTTTTGTGTAATCTTGTCACTATGAGCAGTAGGCTTCAGCTGCAGACATTGGCCTGTAAGGAAGCAGAAGTGCTCACGTTGGGCTTTACCCCTCAAGGTTATTTTGGCTGCAGTCAAGGCAAGCTTGGTAGCTCACATCCTTGTACCCAGCATTAAAACAGCAGCGGCAGCTTCACCTTGGGTTACTGCACTGCTGGCTGTGTAACGTGACTGCCCTCAGGACTGTGACATCTTTCTTTCTTTCCTCCTGAATTCAGGAGGCAGGCATCATGGACTTAATCCTTGCTCTGCCTTTCTCCTCAGGCCGTACTTTACACGCTGCAGGCTGAGTGCAACCCCTGTATGCATGGCTATACAGCTAACCAAGCCAGGAAGGGGCCAGCTCCCAGCTGCTGACCCCTCTCTCGTCCTTGCTGCTGCCCTTCACCCCTGGATGGGAGCAGCAGCACCTGGTGAATCTCTTCCTCTTGCCTCCAAGCTCCTTGGCACAGCACTGTTAGGCAATCTGGGAATGCACAGTTAGCTCACACTGAGACTAGGGCATTAAACACCGTACCATGGAAAACTACATTTTGGTGAGGCTTCTGACAGGGGAAGATGGAGGGATGGGATATTTATGCAGTTCCTCTGAAAAAATGAGAGCAACATACCTTGCCATGGCCAAGGCAGAAATCATACAGGAAGACAAATAAATCCTTACTATTGGGCTAACACACACCTTGGATTAATTAAAAGTGAATAATTTAAAATCTCCAGTCTTAATCTAACAGTTAATTCTCTTTGATTACACTTTGCATTTTGCTCCCCTGAAGAATGCCACCAGCAATGTCATGTTTCACTGTTCTTCAGCAGTTTCACATTGTGATTTCCAGGCTGTGCTAGAATAAATAGCACAGCTTACAAACTGAAGCAGCACGGAAGACTGATCACTTGCTTAAAACCAACAGTTTTCAATTAAATGAGTGGAATGTAACTGAATTTCAGCTCCAGCTTGAGAACGTAACCAGAGTTAGCATGTATTATTGCAGCTGATTTTACACTCAGTAGCACTTGCTTATTGGAGATGATTGGGGGTCACTGCTCGCTATTAATCTTAGTAATAATGGGGTTACGAGGGTGGCTGGGACTTCCATCAGGGGTCAGAAAGCCCCTTGTGCTAGGGGCTGAAAACAGCTATCACAAAGGCATTCCCTGCCCAAAACGAACTGCCAGACAGCCCAGTCTACAGTGAGGATATTTCTACACATGGTACAATGAGGTCTGTCCAAGCTGGATTTTGGTGAACATTGAAAACAATAAAACTCTACAGTAAAGGTTTGCTTTTACTTTGATGGAAAAAAAAGCAAACCACAGAATTTCTGTATGGACAGTAGCTCGTGGAGATGCAGTCTGTAATCNGAGCTCACCGGGCGCTCGCGGCTGAGGGACGCCGGGGCCCGGGCGCGGTACCGCAGCGCTGGGGCTGAAGGTCGGCGGCCTCGCGCCCCGGCCGGCGCCGCCGTCTCGCCCGCCCCCCAACGGCCCGCGCGCCGCGCGCTAGGCACCGNGGTTTTGTGTAATCTTGTCACTATGAGCAGTAGGCTTCAGCTGCAGACATTGGCCTGTAAGGAAGCAGAAGTGCTCACGTTGTGCTTTACCCCTCAAGGTTATTTTGGCTGCAGTCAAGGCAAGCTTGGTAGCTCACATCCTTGTACCCAGCATTAAAACAGCAGCGGCAGCTTCACCTTGGGTTACTGCACTGCTGGCTGTGTAACGTGACTGCCCTCAGGACTGTGACATCTTTCTTTCTTTCCTCCTGAATTCAGGAGGCAGGCATCATGGACTTAATCCTTGCTCTGCCTTTCTCCTCAGGCCGTACTTTACACGCTGCAGGCTGAGTGCAACCCCTGTACGCATGGCTATACAGCTAACGAAGCCAGGAAGGGGCCAGCTCCCAGCTGCTGACCCCTCTCTCGTCCTTGCTGCTGCCCTTCACCCCTGGATGGGAGCAGCAGCACCTGGTGAATCTCTTCCTCTTGCCTCCAAGCTCCTTGGCACAGCACTGTTAGGCAATCTGGGAATGCACAGTTAGCTCACACTGAGACTAGGGCATTAAACACCGTACCATGGAAAACTACGTTTTGGTGAGGCTTCTGACAGGGGAAGATGGAGGGATGGGATATTTATGCAGTTCCTCTGAAAAAATGAGAGCAACATACCTTGCCATGGCCAAGGCAGAAATCATACAGGAAGACAAATAAATCCTTACTATTGGGCTAACACACACCTTGGATTAATTAAAAGTGAATAATTTAAAATCTCCAGTCTTAATCTAACAGTTAATTCTCTTTGATTACACTTTGCATTTTGCTCCCCTGAAGAATGCCACCAGCAATGTCATGTTTCACTGTTCTTCAGCAGTTTCACATTGTGATTTCCAGGCTGTGCTAGAATAAATTGCACAGCTTACAAACTGAAGCAGCACGGAAGACTGATCACTTGCTTAAAACCAACAGTTTTCAATTAAATGAGTGGAATGTAACTGAATTTCAGCTCCAGCTTGAGAACGTAACCAGAGTTAGCATGTATTATTGCAGCTGATTTTACACTCAGTAGCACTTGCTTATTGGAGATGATTGGGGGTCACTGCTCGCTATTAATCTTAGTAATAATGGGGTTACGAGGGTGGCTGGGACTTCCATCAGGGGTCAGAAAGCCCCTTGTGCTAGGGGCTGAAAACAGCTATCACAAAGGCATTCCCTGCCCAAAACGAACTGCCAGACAGCCCAGTCTACAGTGAGGATATTTCTACACATGGTACAATGAGGTCTGTCCAAGCTGGATTTTGGTGAACATTGAAAACAATAAAACTCTACAGTAAAGGTTTGCTTTTACTTTGATGGAAAAAAAAGCAAACCACAGAATTTCTGTATGGACAGTAGCTCGTGGAGATGCAGTCTGTAATCCTGGCTTATGAAGTCTGCTTAGACTGCTCCAATGGTGTGCTCTGACCTCTCACATAGCACAGACCTTAAGACATCTTCACACTGATTTCTGAGTGATTCATGTGTTTGTTTACCCCATTCTCAGTTTGCTCTATGACCCTGGAGGCAAATCAAATCTCCATGATTCACCATGTTCAAGGGCCCCATAACGCTCTCACGACCATGAGCTCCCCATACCAAGCTGAGCCTGACAAGGACAAGTGGGTGCCTGAGGGTCAGCATCGTCATCATCTCTGATTTGGTTTGGTCCAAAATATGCCAGTATTCTAATTTCTTCAAAAAGAGCCACTGGCAAGGGAAGATCCCCAGAACAACAACAGATACAACCTACTCTCACAGCTATTCTGGTTTCCATGGAAATATGCAGTGACAAGGTCTTCTCCTTCATTTTCAAAATTCTGTCTGCCAGCGTACCATATTTACTCAGACAGCCATGGTGGCTCCATAGGTTGTACCCAAACACAACCACTGCAGGTGTGCCAAACGTGCACAAAGCCGAGCAAACAGCTGCTCAGCGTCCCCAGGAAAGCATCAGTAAGGTGCTCATTCAGACGCTTCCTTGAGCAGAGATGAGACACCAAGCAGCACAAGATGAAAGCTAATAACAACACGCCATCAGCACAGCTCATGTGCTAGCCTTAGACGCCAGCTTTACGGTAGAGGGAAGGACGTCTGATTTGTAGTGCAAGTCTGTCCCCAGTGGCTGCCAAGCATTTTGCTTCTGGCAGTGGCTCTGCATTGTCTCACGCCATATGTCGCTGTCTCCAGCTACCGCCTTGTGCCCTGTCCCTTCTCTGCATCCCTGTTCTGTGCACCTGCCCAGCAAGAGGCCCCATTTCTCGAGAGAGTTGTATGGGAGTGGCTGAGGGATAGCCACAGATGACAGCATGAAGCGGAGCCTCTGGGCTACAAGCGGTGGGGATGTTTCCTTGGCTTTGGGCAGTTTGTAGAAATCTGGCAGGGGCTGCAGGAAAGGGCCTGCCATTCAGAGGAGGAGGAAGGCTTCCCCTGCACCTCGTGGGCAGGCAGCCTGTGGCAAGGGGAGGAAGAAAGCAAGTGCCCATCCTGCTGCCCACAGGGAAAGGGAAAGCTGGGCTGTGCCAGGTCTGCAAGCAGAGCAGAAGCAGGGAGCGACAGAACAAGAGGCCAAGCACGGGAGAGGATAAAATGAGCCAAGAGTGAAGTCTCCCGGAGGAGGACTTTGGCTTTTATCAGGCTGCAACACCAACGCTCTGGCGTGTTGGGTTTCAGTCCTGGCTCCCAACCAAGCCTTGTGGGACTTCATGTTCAGCATTAGACCTTAGACGCAGTGCCTCATGAAAGTCTTAAAACAGTTCGTAAAGCTTCCAGCTGCCAGAAGAAGGAGAGGCTCTGGTGTGCCTGGAGTGCTGCAGGGGCTGCTCCTGGGCAGGGCAGGGACATGCACATCCCCTGCCCCTGGGGAAGGGTTCTGGGTGCCTGCACTCCGTCTGCAGCTAGAGAGAGAAGAGCACTGTGCTGGGAGTACCAGCAGCCAGGAAACTGCTGGGGGCTCCTTACAGCTTGCTCCCAGGGCTGCCACCTTCCCCCAGCCTCGGGGCTCAGGAAGGAGCAGAAACATTCTGGTGCAAAACCAGGAGGGGTCCGAACAGGGAAAAGCAGGGTGAGAGCTGGAGTGGCTGCACAACAGTTAGGTCAGGGTCCTCCCAGCAACGGTGTAAACGGCATGAGAAAGAGAAAGCTGAAACTGCAAACCAGATGGAGACAGGAGTCAACCTGGAAAACTTTTGTTTGTTGCTGTTTAGCAAGGAGGAAATAATTCATCAGCATTCCCATGGTGGATGAGGAAACAGTTGGAGAAATTCTGCTGAGCAGCCTATGGAGCACTAGCAAATTAGAGAAGGGAGGTGCAGAGAGGAGAAAGGCAACACACGGGCACCAGGGCTGCACACACAGCTCCCCTGTGCCTGGCAGTACCGAGGCAGCTGCTCTACAGGAGCCCCCCCAAGCCCGGCAGCAGCGGCCAGGGGAGGACTGACGCTCTGGCACAAGTTCAGAAGGAGGGCGATAGCTGCTTGTGCAACCACAGGGAATTGGTTTACAATGAGGATATGTTTTCCTTGGCTCTGAGGGGATTTGGAAACAGTTTACAAACATTTGTAAGGCATAAGCCCAAGTAGGAGAGAAGTGTCTAGCCAAAAAAGGCAAATTACTTTCTGGAGAAGATAAAACGGAGAGAAGAAAAACTGAAGCAGAAAGTTAACAAATAACATTTTACCAAAAAGCTCTCATAGGTTGTGAAACAGCTCAGCCAAGGAGACTGGGGGAAAACCCAGGCACAGGCAGTTCTAAGGCTGGACTGGAAAAGATTAGTTAATACGTGCAGTGGAGAGCATACAGAAGAATATGTTGATGCGAAACAAATATTTCCACCTCCATGGTCTGTAGCCATGGTTTTCCACTGCCCCGCATCTCTTGCTATCATTAGCAGCAATGCAAGGAAGGAATTGTTAGTTAACACAGGAGGGCAATCTTACAGTGCTGCATGCATAGATTTCTCTCATTTCCAGCCAACAGAGAGTTGGGGTTTGTAACGGCACGGGGGAAAATGACACCTTAGTAGGGATCCTCTTGGCCTCCTCCAGAGGGCTCCTCCTGCCCTATCCCAAGTCTGGCCTAGTCTTGATGAGATGGGGATATGACTTCAGTGTTTAGATAGGATGTGTTAATGTCTCCTAAAGTCATATCCAGCTGCTTCTAAAACTTTCCAATAAACCCCCTTTCCACTGCATTTGGGTGATCAAAGCCCAACAACAGCCCTTCTGCAGGCTAAATAGCAACCTGTCCACGGCCCCAAGAACCCCGTGCCTTACCTGGCATGCACACTTATGGCTTCTTAGTTTCTGTGAAAGGAACACAGCCACAGCTCAACAGCTCCTGTGCTGCAGCTCCTGTCCACGGTTAGCGCCATCGGGCAGTGAGCTGGGCTCTTCAGACAGCAGAAAGCTGTTCCCTGGCCTGAGGATTTTTCCCATAACTAATTACCAGGGTTTATAACCATCCCCTACAGACTATGATGATGATGAATGAATGAGATTAGATAAGTCAATACAGTTCATCGGTGGAGTTTGCCCACTCGCTGCGGATGCATCCTCACTGTGTGCATCCACCAGCATGGGGGATGAGCTCCATTCAAAGTCTTTGTTCATACTAAATGAATCTATCACCATCTGCAGCTCTCCAGCTTTCTGCCAAGGACTCCCTAGGCCTTTCCTGGGTCTTTCTGTCACTATCCTTTTCCTGGGCCATCCTGGAAGTCCTTTGATGACTGCCTTGTCCTTCCTTATTGGAATAAAGCACATCCATACAAACAAAGCTGCATCTATACTGGTTAAAGGACAAATTGCTGAAAAGCATGAACTGGTAACACAGTGCCTAATGAGCATTTGGTACTGCTGTCCTCTGCTGTCCTCTGCCTGAGCAGAGTTGCTCCACTGTGTGGCACAGATGCTCTGCAGCTCTACCACCAGCAGTGATGCCCTCTCTGCTGAACGGTCTTTGTAGAACAAGGCATTTGCAATCTCACTGTGGCTGCTGAGCCCTGTGTGCCCGTACAAACAGTGGATCTATCACAGTAGCTGCAATCAGCCTGTTCAAAGCAGGCACCTGAAAGAGGCCCTGTACTGCCTACAACATTGCTCTAGTTCCCTCCTCGGTCCTGACACCTCTCTGCAGCAGGGCGATAGCTTGCATTAGCACTAAAGGGAATAGGGGTTAATGGCTGGAAACTGCTGGGCACTGAAATTTGAGCACTGAACCTCTCCGTTCCCTTCTGACACGGATTCCCTGGGCAGCCCCGGGCAGGCACCTTCATCTCCCTGGGGCTCAGTTTGCCATCTGCAGAACTAGGCTAGCATCCCTCCTCCCTGCACCCCTTTCATACCGGCTGTAAACACAGACGGGCTTCTCTGTACGCAGTCCCCACGCAAAATAGGGGGCACCACCCAGAAGGCGCCCCTTACCCTGAGAAGGACGCGTGCACGGAAGGTGCACAGAGGGCGCACGGCAGGACACGCAGCGGCAGCAGCAGCGGCACTGCCCGCCCCGGCCCGGCCCCGCCGCGGGGACTTCGGGGCGGGTCCNGCCAAAGTCCCCTGCCCGCAGCTCAGGCAGCTCCCCCCATGCCTCCACCCGCAGCCACGCAGCCCCATGCACGGGGGTTCGAGTGGGGCGAGCGTGGGGGGCCCTCTCACTCCATGCACCCCGGACACACCCGTGCCTGCAGCCCCTGCACTCCGGACACCCCCACGAATGGCCCTGAAACACTGCCGCACCAAACACCCCGTGCACCCCAAGCCCGCCCCAGCAGAGCTCCCCAGGCACCGCACCCCGCCCCTCCCCAGCCACTCCATCTCTCCCTCGCGCCACGCCGGGGGGACAAAGGGGACCGCGGCTCACCCGCCACCGCTCTCTCCTTCCCAGGCCCGACCATGGTGGAGCCCCCAGCAGAGCCCCCCCCGCAGCCCTGCCCGGCGCCTGGCGGGGCGGCAGCGGCACCGGGGGAGACGTCCCGTCCCGGGGAGCAGTCCCCGCTGCTGCACCTGGACCTGTACAACTTTGACTGCGCGGCGGCGGAGGGCAGCCGCTACGTGCTGACCAGCCCGCGCTCGCTGGAGGCCTGTGCCCGCTGCGCCGTGCGGCCGGTGGAGCTGCTGCCGCGGGCACTGGGCGAGCTGCTGCGGGAAGCCCCCGGGCGCTCCATGCGGGTGGCCGCTGGCCTCTATGAGGCCTATGAGCGGGAGCGCCGCCGCAAGCTGCAGCAGTGCCGGGAGGAGCGGGAGAGGATTATCCGCGAGGAGAAGCGGCGCATCCTGGCACCGCTCGGCAGCCTGCCGCCCTCGCCCGCCGCCCGCATCGCCCCGCGGGCTGCCACCGCCGCCACCGGGCCCCATCCCGGGGCAAAGCCCGGCGGGGCATCAGGGGGTGCCAAGGCCAAGAGCCACTCCCTGGACTCGCTGCAGAAGCGCCAGGAGGGCAGCTGGGGCAAGACCTCCTCGGAGTCGGGGGCCTCGTCCTCCTACAGTGGGGAGAGCCTGCGTGGGCCAGGGGGCAAGGGGCGCGGCCGGGGCCGGGTGGCTGATGGCTCCCTGCTGGGTCGCAGCTTCAGCCTGGGTGACCTCAGCCACTCGCCGCAGACCGCCCAGAGGGTGGAGAGGATCGTCAGGGAGGTGCGGAGGAAGAAGGGCCTCTCCGAGGTGCCCGAGAGGGACAAGAAGATCGCGGCGCTGATGATCGCCAAGCACCAGGAGGCCAGCCTCCTGCGGGAGCAGCGGCAGGCAGCCCACCTGCAGTGGGACAGCCAGCGGCGCCTGGCAGAGCAGCGGAAGGAGCAGGAGGAGAAGGAGAAGCAGAAGGCCCTCCTGCAGGGCCAGCGGATGTGGGAGAGCCAGGTGGAGAAGCGGCGGGGAAAGCTGAGCCGGGAGCAGCAGGAGGCCGCCCTGCTGAAGCAGAAGCAGCGACAGGTGTGCGAGGAGAGGTGGCGGGAGCAAGCGGAGAAGCAGGAGCGGCTGCGGAGGGAGAAGCTGGAAAGGGCCGTCCAGGAGGACAAGCAGAAGAAGCTCCATCAAGAGCACAACCTGAAGGCGAAGGAGGACAGCAAGAAGGAGCACCGGGAGCGAGAGGAGCAGCTCCTGCAGGAGAAGCTGTCCACGGCCGCACAGAAGAGGCAGAGGAAGGAGGTGCAGCTGCAGAAGGAGAGGAAACTGCTCAACCAGGCGGAGAAGCTGAAGCATGAGGCCCTGCTCAAGGAACTGGCCAAGCAAGAGGCGGAGGAGAAGGAAATGCTGAAGGCCTCCCTGGAGATGAGTTTGTCCAAGGCTCAGGAGAACTATGAGCAGCTAATGGAGAAGAGAAGCCAGGAGCTGAGGGAGAAGGCCAGGCGGGAGGACATGCAGATCCAGAGAGCCAAACTGGCAGCAGAGAAGAAGGAAAGAGAGCAGAAGGAGCACTTGGAGGCCCTGGCTAAGGAGACAGAGAGGAAGCTCCAACATGCTGCCCAGGTGGCTGAAGAGGTCGTCCAGGAAAAAGCCCGCAGGCTGGTCTTGAGCCGTCTGGAGAAGGAGAAGGTGCAGAAGATGAACAAGCAAAAGGTGGAGCAGTACGAGGACTTGCGGCGCAGGGAGATCCTCCTTTCTATAGAGAGGAAACTGGAGAGGAGCGAGCAGATCTTCAAGGAGAAGAAGACTGTCTTAGAAAATGCCAGGTCTGTAGCTCGGGCATCCTTCCACGTCCGGGAGAAGGTGCGGGAAGAGACAAACATGCGCACCTTTGACAAGATGGCCTTCGAAGCAGAGCTGCATGCCAGCCTGGATAAGAAATGAAAGATCTTCTCCTGGCTCGGTGGGGATACGTCACCAGTTGTCCATCACAATCCATCTGAAGGTCCTTTGCATTGACATCTAACATTTAACAAACTGAAAACAATCACCCTAAATTATTATTTTGGAGGAGCAGGGTACCGCACAAAAATGTGGCAGCTATTTCACATACTTTTTAAAACATCTTTTTGTTCTGGGTGTTTCAAGGACTGACCTCAGTCATCTCTACAGAGGGGAGGCAAGCTTTTGCGTCCTCCACCCCACAAGCACAGAGGGCTGCAGAAGAAATTTGCGTGAAACCTGTGAGTTACCGATTGATTGTCTGAACTGGAGCTGACTACAGCTGCACTACTTTTGGTTGGAAAAACAGACAATAGTAACTACAGGCTACTCTGAGAGCCCACTGACAAAGAACCCAAACCAGCCCAGCTGATTCTGGTTTGAGTGACATTCAGCTTGGTTTAAGTTACAGGATTGCATTTTCAGAGCTGCTGCACACCCATGAAGATGGCTCTGTTGGAGAAATCCACGTGTGCCTGGGTGCGTCTCACTCACTGCTGATGTCCAACATCAGGGGAAGAAAGCACAAGCTGAGACTTCATGACACTGTATAAGTAGGCATTATGATCAGAGCTGGGCAGAAGCTGTTTAAAGTGCTTACCACAATTTCATTTCTGCTGTTTGCAACTGTGGCCTCTCCCCAGTACCCTTACTCCTCCTTTCCCAGTGTCTCTTACAGAGCTCTGTAGAATTTCTTCTTTCAGAGGAGGGGAATGAGGAAAGAAGTTTGTGGGCAGTCCAAAAAATGACAGGCATCCAAACAACCCATTTGTACATTAAGATACAAAAATTAACGAACCTGCAGAAGCTGGTCTTTGTTGCAAACATGCAGATCATTTGCAAATGGAAATCTGTGAACAGATTGCATAGAGGGGCTGAGCCATCCCCACATTGGGAATTTTCAAAATTCAGCAAGCCCCTGAGCAGCCTCATCCAGTTCAGCCTGCTGCGAGCAGGAGGCTGGACAAGGCACACTCCAAAGGTCTCTTCCAAACTAAGGGCTGCGTGAGTTCCTTGCATTGAGATAGTCACCTAGCTCTTATCGTTGTCTGCTGAGCAGGGCAGCTTTTATCTGTCCATTGGTGCTACCAATTTTATTATTATTTTAGGGCACAAGAAAGAGTAGATGCAAAAAGTAAGGTATGTTCTAGACTTGCTTAGATGAGGATCACAGTGTTTTTTATAACTCTAACTCAATACCATTATGAGGGGAACGGGTCCTTTTGACATAAATGCGCTTGAAATGTGAAAAGCCTACCTACACCCCACAGATACCTTTCAAGTCAGTGTTGTGTTCCAGTTTTCCACGTTCACTCTCTGCTGGGTTGCAGTTACAAACACGGATCCAAACCAGGCGCTTTCTGCTGCTTTTTTCTGGCTCCAGGCAGTGCCAGCACTGTGCTCCACCATCCGTGATGCTGTGCTGGGTTGCTGTGGTGATAGCTGTCAAACCTGGAGCAGGGGGGAGAAGCAGCAAGAAGAGCCAGGTTCTCATTTCCTTGGAGATTTCTCTGACGTACAACATAGGGGAAGAGGAAACCAGAGGAAGGCTGACATATGACACAGGCACGCAGTGTCACATGCATAGATCGCTTACCTCTCAGAAGGCTTTAAAGAAGGTGTTAAATGAGCAGCAACAACAGCAGTAGACCAAGCACACCGGAGTGCCCTGCAAGGCTGGAGATGTTACAAAAGCAGTGTTCGAAATGAAGCAACTTGATGGAACTTGCTCTCTTTGAATCACAGAGCGGTTGGTGCTGTGGAGGGCAGATGGCAGGAAAAGTAGGAATTAGGACAGCTGAGCTACGCTTGCTCAGTCATTGGCTCACTGTGCAACACCAGGCAGGTCCTTGCGGGCCGGCCCTGCTCCTATTGATATAAAAGGAAGCAGAATCTTGTGGGATCAGAAGAATCTCTTGGGATTGCTGTGACTCGCAGGAAATAGTAACACACGACTTGGCAAAGTGCTTCCAGGACTTTGGACAAAAGATGCTAACAAAGCACAAAGTACTGACTTATTTATTTATTTGAGTTGTTAGTAAAGACAGGCATATCTGTTGGTGAAAAGGGCCAGGTGACACCCCAATCTAACAAATGCACAACCATGGGAAGGACAAGTGTGTTACTGTTTCCAGCTAGGAGCCTGCCACCTCACTCTCCTCCTCAAAACTACGAGCAGTTTGAACAGAGAAAGCAATCCTGCTGTCCTGCTGTGTCATCTACCAGGGTCCTTGATAAAAATATGGTTGTGTTCATGCGTTGTTTGTACTGCACCAGAGTGCTCCACCTCTGCCCTGCTAGCTGCAAAGGCCTAGAAAAGAGATGCCCAGTGCCCCAAATACAGCCTGCACAAAAAGTCCCTTGCTCCTTGGCAGCGCTGGAGTTGGAATAAAACTTGCACTAACTAATGTGTAGCCAAGATGTCATCTAGTTGGTGGCTTTGGGGGCTGTGGAGAAATCCTGCCAGCACTGACGTGAGGGCCTTTGCTCCATGCCTTGTTGCATTGTGGTTGAAGTTCACTGCTTGATCTGTTCCGCAGAGAGCTAAAGGGAAGAGCTGGGAAACAGTGTAAGGAATGAATAACGCGATGGGCAGATGAGCGGACACGGCTGCTAACTGCAACAGTGGTTTCTCCCTAACACTGCGTTCTGCCCTCTGACGCGGCATTTCCAGTGCAGACTGAGACAATTTTTACAGCCCAGGAGAGATGCCTTGGCCACTAACTGTAATTACACCCTGGGTCTGTGTCTTGCTGCTGACTGAGTTTGACACCTTGGGTCTACAGCCAAACTAATCAAAACACACCTACATGGAGGTAATTGGATTGGCTAACCGCTGTTCCTGTACTGTGCAGTGTGCAGCTCGAGTTTTGAATGTGCAATCTGAGAAAAAGAAATATTTTTTTTCAAAAGATTAATTTGCGTATGGACTTCTTTTATTTCTGTTTTCTATTTCTATATTTCTATTTCTATTAGGAGGAGCAGCTGCACCCCCTCTGGTTAATGTTTTACAAAGTATTTCTAACCCAGTTTATCACAAACACTTTCACAGCATGGATAAGAGAGGTGTGAGGATGAGATTTCTCACCTTAGTTACCTACTGTGGTTCTCTTATGGAGCTCTGGGCTCATTCTGTGCTAAAATTTCTCCTGATGCAGGGGAAATTTTGTTCACCAAGCTGATGCTGAATATGCAGTATGCACAGGTCTGAGAGACGTGCACATCTTTACTAAGCCAAGTTTGGACAGGGAGAAGTGGAGAGTACAGAATTTGTGTTACAAAGTCCATCAACCACAAGTTTTCCAGAGGTTTTTCTAAGAAAGGCCCCAAGGCTACGTCCAGTAGCACCTTCGGAGATGTCACTGCCTCAGAGAGGTGATGCTTTCTGCTCCCTTACTGACCTCAGAAGGAGCCAGGCTGAACACATCCTACCTGAGGATGGCTTCACGTTGCCACCAGTCATTACACTGAAAGAAAGTATTTGATTTCATCTGTGAGTCTTCTTGCTCTGGTGGTTAAGACATAATAATTAGAATGCCATTTTGCAAGTCTTTTTATTATTATTATTATTTTTAAAATTTAAAGCAGGTGCAGGGTAGCACAGGGACAAGACACAGACCAGTCAGATGCAGCACGCTGCAGGTGGTGGCCGTGGCTCTGCATGCAGCTGCTTTGCACACCTGGGACTGTGCAGTGGTCCAGCAGAGCATCCACGTCTAGGAGAGGAGCTGTGCTGGGAGGGATCCACCTGCTCTCACATCATGCAGGATCCCTTCAAGTCATGCAAGTGTAAGCTCATTTAATGCTTTGCTGAGTCAAAGTCCTAGGGAATTAAGTTTGTTAGGTTCAGACATACTGTCAGTTGAAATAGAAGGCTGTCATAGGCAAAGAACAGGAAGATACTGGCTTGTTCTAAAGTGAGCCAATGGAGCCCTAATACCATTTGCTGTGGGAGTGCAGCCCCCCATGCCCTCTGCAAGTGTGCACCACAAAGAGCCAGTACTGAGACAGGGTGAGAAAATCAAAGTGCTTCTGCTTCTAGGCAGGAGGCAGCTCTGCACTTTTTTGGGTGAGATGTTACCGGATGGTGTTCTGAAGGGAGAGTGCTGGGAAGAGGAAGAAAAAAAAAGTCAAACCTTGTGTTCTGGTTTCAGCAGGCAGGCCTGGAAACCCCACACAGCCNGAGAGAAAGTTTCAGTTAGAAACTAAGACACCTTGATACAATACCTCAAAACATTCTTCATTTACGCACAGCAACCAGCACTCTGGGGAAGGGTAGCGCTCAGAGCCTTTGTAACAGGATATGTGTGTCATATGCCTGTGTGCCACATGCCTGTTAATGCTGGGGCATAAAAAATTCAGTTCTAGGTCTGATTCCTTTGTTCTTTGCCCATTCATTTTAGCATTTCTTTGCTGTGAAACACAACCTTGTTACTTTAAGATTCTAGTCTAAAAGGACCTAAATACTTCTCTTGCAAATTTGCACTTATCTCCTACATCCCTCTCATTCAGCAAGAAATCTCCCACGTTTCAAAATCCCACCAGCAGCAAGAAACATCCTGGATTACAAAATCAAACTGCCAGTGCTATTTTGCTCTTATGTGCTTTACGCAGCTCCCTGCATCCAATCCCAGGACCCGACTGCGAGGTAAATGAGTTATCGCCCCTGGCCTCGGTACAGAAAGACTGAAGCAGAAAGAACGGATGTGACTTGCCCCAGGCCATGCTGGCACTCAGCTGGAGCTCTCACTCGCATCCTCCCTGTTCCCCCAGCAGCCCTAATTAACCTCCTGGCTGCAAGGGGAGGGTACGCTGAGCCTCTGCTGCAGCAGCTCCTCTGACTGCTGCTCTCCAGCTGCAGCTTCATGGAGGTCTCTGGATGCCAGACTTGTAGCCCTTGTCTTCAAACCTTGAAGCACATGAAGGATCTGTAGAATTTCTCTTTATGCTTTCAGACAGGGGGTCTGAAGGTGAGCAGCGCAGGTAATAGGGAGTCCAGGACCAAAGAAGGGAGGGAGCAAGGTGCCTTAGAAGAAATGGGCAGGGGGTACAGGTGGGAGTGTTAAAGAAGGGAGCAGGCATGAACTGAGAATTCCTACACCATCCTGGCTGGCTATGATTACATCTATATGTATGGCAGCAGGCAGTAACTACTCTTTCTTCCGGCACACTAAAGTCGCAAGTTCACCTCAGTAGTTACTTCACTGGAGCTAGCAGCTACCCCAGGAATGAATGCAGCCTGGCTACGTTAGCCTTTCTATTATTTATGCCAATCGCAATGTGTTAGGATAGGTTATGCCTCCCAGAGCCCGGTGGAAAATTCCTCTTGCCTGAGCCATGCCCAGACAACAGGACAGTAGGGTCACACAGCTGCAGTGTTCAGGCACAGTGATGAGACTGTCGATACTCGGTGCTGCAATCCAGGGTGTCTGCAGAAAGCAGCTCAGCGCAGCTGGCACAGAGGCACCTTGTCAGACAGCAAGCTAAGCAGCAGGGAACGAGAGGCCTCTGCCTCTGCGTCGGATGCTACTGGGAATGTTGGGGGTTTTAGGAGAGCGATGGGATCATTTCTTCTCATTTTTAATCACCTCCTAAGTAAGCTGTGCTATTTTTGAGAATTATTTAATGATTTATGAGAGCTGGGAAAGTAAATGGGGAACAGAACTCAAAACACAAATGTGCAGGTAAAGCGAAAGGACATGTTCCTTTCCCTCCTGGAAAACCTCGAGCATTATGCCAGCAGCTGAGAGTTTTGCCGAAGTGCCAAGCTGCATGCATTTTGTTCCAGCCCAGGAGGGGTCCACTCTGTTCACAGCTTTGCTACCTGTGCACCTGTCTCCTGCCTGCTGAGACAGGCTTTGCCTTTACCTCCCAGTAACAGCTGTTTCCTCAGACGTCAGGGAAAAGGAGAAGTTAAAGAAACACAAGATGAGCTCCATGAAGAGAAGGGTCATATTAGAGAATGCTGCATAGCTGTGCTGGGAGAACTCAGCCCACGCCTGCTGTGGAGCACAGCCAGCCCAGCAGAGGAGCAACACTGTGCTCCTCTAGGGGATTGCTGCAGCCCTTGCCCAGACGCTCTAGCAGCCTGTACCCCATTTGCAGCTCCCACCAGGTTCAGGCAGTCCTTACCTCAAGGCCAGCTTGCTCCCAAGGCTCCTGCTCCCATCATCTACACCCCTGATGGGGAGCCAGCCCCAGGCTGCAGCCACTCCTCTGGAGAGGCTTCCAGCCACCTGATTTACCCTGCTCGTCCTTAGCCTGAGGCAAGCCTGTGCAGGAGCAATTAATTACAGGTGCTGTCTGAATCCAGGCTCTGGGCCTTTGGCTGGGGTAGATCAAAAATCTACAGAATAACTAGGGTGTTGTGGAACAGCAAAGGGATGCTGCCGTTTGATTTTCACATAACACAGCACTGCTAATTTGCTTCCCGTGCACTGTTGTCCCAGACAGTGTGATATGGATGGGGAGAGCTATGGCAGCCCCAGAAACCAGGCCCAAACCAGGCCTGCAGGACCTGTCACAGCAGGAATTTTAGGTGCATCCTACCAGCTCTGAGCCATGGCATCACTTTTTCTGCCAGTGCTCTGTGATGCCTCCTCTCCTGCTGCACAGAAGGAAGCAAAGCCAGGGAACATTGTTTCAGAAAACGAGAGCTCACCTGCCTCTTTCAGAAAACGCAAGGCAGGTGGGTGGCTGAGGGATCCTTGGTGCTGGATGTATTGCTAGTTAGAGCACCTGGCATCTGAGTCTGCTCTGCATACACTCACATCACTTTGCGTGGTAGCTGTCACTCCAACTCATGTCTCTTGGTTACAACAAGACCTAATATTTTCTAGGCAGAAGGGACTCTGTCTTACAGAAGAAGTTTTCTGTGATTCCTACAACATTGCAAAGAATCTGCTCACCCCTTCTTGTTCAGTCAGGTATTTTAATGCATTCTCTTTATGGCCTCATAAAGGAAAAATTGTGTCCATCCTGGTTCCTGGAGGTGGTGAACTTCACACCGAGAGCTACCGCCCTCTCTGAGTGCCTCTGCTCATGGCAATACACTGCAATGTTCAGGTGGAGGAAGGCATCCTGCAAGCAGGCAAGGATGGCCAGGGAGTATAACTCTAGAGAGCGTAATGTTACCATCAGTCTTTTCTAAAAGGAGGCTGGAGGCCCAAATGCAAAGGGACAAAGTGTCTCTGAATAGAAAAGGAAAGAACTGATGAACATAAGTGATAAAGAAATGGCAAAGTGGAAGATTTAAATAACGTTCAAATGATAAGAGACGTATTTTATAGGTCCCATGCAGCAGAAAAGTGCGTGGCCAAACAGCTCCTCTCGCACAACATTTTGGGTACCCTCAGGGAAGGAAGAATGGTAGAGGGTGCTTAGGAGCACAGGTGAGAAAGGAGAGGTGTTCTCCAACAGGAGCTGGGAGTGCCCAGAAAGCAGTGTGAGTGCAGCAATGTAGGCTATTCTGTCGATCACCAGTGGTGATGGCTCCCAAAGAAACGAGTCCTGAGCGAATGGTGGGTGTGAGGTGGGAGAAGAAAAGCAAGCTCCATAGAGCTGGCTGGGATAAGCTCATGGAGCACTTCAACAAGTGGATAATGCAATGAAGATAGGGCTGGGATCCTACATGACAGGCATGTTAGCTTTTGAGTTTTTAAGGTCTCCATCCTGTTGAAGGCTCCTCCCTGGCAGCAGCAGGGAAATGCCTTGAGGACCCCAGCCCTCCGGCCAGGGGCTTCCTCCTGGGGTGCTGCTCCTGGGGCCAGCACACAGCACTCATACAATAAGAGCAGGGGAAGTGGAGCTCCCCACTTTGGCATTGGGGCAGCAGCCAAGGGTGCCTGTGGGTGCCTGGTTCTGCTCTTATTGTTTGAATGCGAGCTGGCACAAGCAGGATTTTCCCCAGTGTCAGTGCTAGGATCAGGAGGATGAGCTGTAGGAGAGGTATCTAGCTCAAGAGCTTGGGGTGAAGAAGCATGTTTCTGCTGAGGCTTGTGTCAACTCTGCTTTTTTGTAATTTCATTTTTCCTAAGGAATAAATTTAACATCAAGCTGCCAGGAGCGGGCAGAGGCCCACACCATGCCCACTGCCCAGCTCTTCTTGGGAAAGCAGAAAGGTGGCTGTGAGCTCCTCACCAAGGCCAGGTCCAACACAGCTTTGTTTGTACGCAGCCACTTTGATTCAGTCACCAGACCACGGGGCTGGGGCTGTTCCCTATCAAGTCAATTTCCCAAAGGCAAGCACATGGTGACAGCTAGTGCATTTCTGTGCCCCAGCTGAGGTGACACCACAGCCAAAGGAAACCTGAGGCTGGGGCTGGAACAAGCTGGGCAGGGTCGTTCTGAAAGGGAAAAGACAGACTGAAGGGAATTCATAATCCTCAAACATCTACTGGCAACGTGTCAGACTTTCACCTGAAAGGAGGGGCAGACAGCTGGATGGGAGGATGAAGTCTTCCACATAAGACCTGGTCAAATCTCTCCCTCTGCTTTCACTGGCAGGCACGACCCTAGGTGTCATGAGGGGTTTGGGCCTCAACCCTCTATGACTTGTACAGTTCTGGGACCCGGTGATAAATCCATGCACTGAGGCTTTTCACGGCCTGGACAGCCCAAGGCACTCATGTGGGCACACTCCCTGGGCATCAGGGGTACAAAGGGCAGGGAGGCTCTTTGAGGAGCCTCCGGGTGTAGGTTCAGGAGAAGCAGCTTTCTTTATCTTTCCTCAGGCCAAGTCAGCAGGATTAATGAGTTATTCAGGACAGAGCGAAGGAAAGATAATTATAAACCTTTTTCTGTACAGCAGAGAGCAGACAGGATCAATACACAGAGGGACTCCCTGATTTCTGACATGGCTAAGCCCTCAGACAACTCTGGTTTTTGCACCAGATGGCTCCATCACTCGATGAAGTAGTGCCCTAGATATGCTGGTTGTTTTCCAGCCTGCCACCGAATGAACGCAGGAGGATGGGCACGCATGGCCACATCCTGTGCTGTTACCACAGCCCCCAAGGTCTTCAGACCTATCACAGGCTGCTGCATTTTTGCAGCCCCCTCCCTGGGAGCAGCTACCAAAGGGATTAAACAGGGAGTGTTATCTAGTGCAGTGGCTTAATCACTAAGCAAAGTGCTCATCCCCTGACCACAAGGTCAAGGAATTATCTCCCTGACAGATAATGCAGCCAGGGCTCAGAACAACACAAGGGGCTGGATTGCCATTGTCAGCCCGTGGGTTTACTGCCATTTCTGGGAGAGTAATGCCACTAAGATGCTGTGAAGGTGCAGCATGGCTTTCCTGACCTGCCCTCAGATGCCTTTTGACAACAGAGAAGGATGAAAGCAAACAAAAATGGAATTCAACCTTGTCCCCATCACTTAAAAAAAAAAACCCTACACCAAATCTCAGAGGGCAAAAGGCTTTGGAGACTGGCTGCATTTGGCACGTTGTGCTACATGGAGAACGTTACGCAGCAGGAGCTTCTAACAGGCTGTGAAGAACTAAACAAGGTGCTAAGCCTGGGTCAGAAAAGACGTGACACCAGTGACCTGAGGGGGAAACACATATCTGAAAACATGATTTCAGAGTCCTCTGCACTAGCTTCAGCAGAGGGTAAGAGGTCCCACTCCCCTTAAGCCACCGTGTTGTGGCAGAGCTCACAGTACAAGAGCAGCCCACTGCGCTCCAGGAGAGAAACTGAGGGGGCTGCTGACAAAAGTCTCCATTGGATATTGAAACATAAGCAGTCCAGGTCTGCCGCCATGAGAAAAGAGCAAGAAGTCCTCACACAGTGAGCTACAAAACAAGGTTATTGCTAACAAATAATGTGGGGCACGCTCCCAGGATTTACCTGGAACTGCCTCCCTCTGCACGTCCAGGTGCCCTATCTGTGAGAAACACCTGGTGTCCACCATCCCAGCCTCTTCCTGTGGCCCCAGGAGACCATGTTACTGAAGGACACCAGGGGAAACATGATCCCTTCAAGGAGACCTTCCTCTCAAGTTTCTGCTGTGGGAAGGCTCAGCCACAACTGCTGTCAGTGCACATCTCCGTCCTGCTGGGGCTTTGCTCCCCTGGGCCAGGTGAGGACCTGGGCTGGTGAGAGGCATGTCAGTGAGCTGAGGCTTTCTGAGCTGGTCATGCTGTGTCCAAAGGGCATGTGTCCCCCAGACTGGGGCTCACTGAGGTCACACACATGTTCTCTGATCCCCAGCAGGGCACAGAAGCTGCTGTCCTTTTCCACACACACACCCCAACAGCCACAGCCTGGCTACTGAGGTAAAGAGACACTTAAACAAACTGCAGGCAGGACCGAGGGCAGAGCAAGTGACTTCCTGCCCTGGGCAAGCCAGCTGCAAGGAAAGGCCCTTTCCCAGTCTCTCACCTCAGGCAAAGGAGACAAAACCCCACAGTGCTCCATGTAGAAAACAGAGCACTAATAAAGCTTCCGATTTTCCACTTGGCTGCTGTTCCTCAGCTCCCTCCCTTTCTCACCTGCATTTCTTTGTGCCCATGGGGAAATGTGACGTTACATATATCTCTATATTGTCCTTAATTAGGAGAAGAGATCCCTCTCTCCACTACGTGACTCTCAAGAGTAGAGGTGAGCGAACTTGCATTCAAGAGCTGTCTGCCTTGCAGCCTCCTCTGTGTCCCTCCCACAGCCACGGTCCTTGCAGCTGCCACATCCCAGCCCTCTGAGTCACCATGGCCAAAGCTGGGCAACCCCATCACGATTTCTCTGAGCATCACCTCTTCCCCATGAGCAGACTTCCCCTCCTGTCACAGCAGCACTGACCCTGGGCTCCTGGGGACCCTGCACCTCCCAGCTCCCCACACGCTGCCAACCCATGGAGCTGGGGCACGCACCACTGGCCCTGCTCTGCTAATGTAGGTGGGCAAACGCCCAAAAAGTGGCAGAGATCCCATTCCCCTGCCCTTCCAGCCACAGATTAGACTAACACTAAAATTCACTGCACAGTAAGTAGGTGAAATGTACTTGTCTGTGGCAGGCAGGAGGAGAGATTAGATGCTGCAGTGGTCTGTTCTAACCTTAAGCTTTTCAATAAATCTCTGAAGATTAAGGAGAGAGGAGATTCCATAATATAAAATCTGATTTGACTTTAGCTCAGCTAAAGATGAGCGCCGGCTCCTGCTCAGCCCTCTTTCCTGCACAGCCAGGCTCCAGGAGGGGAGCTGAGGTCACAGCTTTCCACAGCTGAGGAAATTTCTGGCAGGACAGCCTTCTGATGGGGCTTATTTACACACCGAGATAACATTTAATGCACATCATCCCTTTACATATAGGTGTATGTATATACGTATGTGCATGCAGGTACGTGCCTATAGATGTGTGAGCACATGGGGCCAGCTAGCAGCTCGGAAGGGAAGCCCACTGCTGGCTGCCTGCTGAGCACAGCCCCTCTGAGCCTCGGGCTGCTCTGAGGGAGCGACCCATCCTCAGCGCTGCCGCCTGTGCCCACACGCTGGGACCAGCCCCATCCCACAGGCCCAGCCAGGCCTGCGCAGCTGGGCAGTGGGCAGCAGGCCCCCATTGCAGCCCCACACCTGCAGGATGTGCCCACAGCTGCATGGGAAGCAGGCGGCAGAGCAGGCACTGGCGGTTAGCACCCCAGGGTGTGCCCTGAACACTTCTGCGCATTTTCTGCATGAAATGTTCAAGTCTGAAAGACTTTGTGATTTGAATGAGTAGTATTTTCTAGACAGAAATCCAGCGCTGTGAAGAACACACTGCAGCTTCCTACAGGCCATGTCTTACCTCCTGTGCACCTCTCAGCGGGGTGAGCCTCCGCCAGCAGCGGCACCGTGCCCTGGCCCAGCACAGCACACCAGGGTGATGCTGACCCAACCTCGGGTAGACGGTCACCATTAGCCACATTGGAATAACAGCAAAGTTGAGAGAAGGGGCTGGGGGAGGCAGGGAGAAGCTGTCCTCAGCTGTCCACATCTCCACAGCGGGAGAAACTTGTTAAGAACAAGGGCTGAAGTGGGCTTGACAGCAGCAAGCAGGCACTGAGCAACATCCTCTGCTTTACAGATCTTTACTCACTTGTTCCTCATGTAAAGCAACATTTCTGCTAACTTTGTGACCTTCAAGTAGAGAACAAAACTCTCAGTGCAGGGAATGCACCAGAACTAAGGACAAGTGGCATCTTTGAGGGCTCCTGCCTCCTGCCCAGAGAAGAGAAATAATTTAACAGGGCATTTTGTCCCTTTGTGGGACACCATTCATAACAGCTATTCTCTGCTTCCCTGCTGCTCTGCTCTTTCCTTTAAATTCACCAGGAAACCAAGGTCCCTTCTCTCCTGCCCTGGTGTGGGCATGAAGCAGAGACCTCGAGCAGCTCCCCTGGCATTCAGGGTCTGAATCCTCCCTGCACTGCACGCAGGAGCCCAGCAGGAGGCCCACAGTAGTGTTACACAGGGGGTTACCTGGGGGTTCTCTGCTCCCCCTGGCTGGGGCTGGCTCAGAAATCCTTCCCTTTCTGTGCTGTGGCTGCTGGATGGAAGCATGGTGGCAGAGGGCGCTGTCCTGCGTGTTGTCTGCTGGCCACATGCAGGTCTGAGGGTGATCCCTGGAGCCACAACCACTGCTACAGCTTTTGAGCAAGGCTGTGACTCAACAGCAGTTGAACACAGCTGTATCACATTACATTTTCTCTGTAGTGAGCAGCCACTGGTCACCACCACCAGGAGCCAGCCACCACCAAGAGAACACAGGCTTGAGGGACACATTCCTTCCTGGCCCCTTCAGTTTCAGCCAAAGCAAGGGCTAGAACGTCTTCTCCAAACAAAATAATTTTTCACTCGCTGCAGGCTGGCTTCAAGCCTTGAATGCAGTGTATCCTGCAACTCCCCCTCACCCCAGCTTGGCACATCAGACAAGCGCACTTATTTTGCCCATCTGTGGTACCTTTGAATGGATGAGAATTTTCTGTCCTCATTTTGAATCCCACGTTCCCCCTACATAGGGAACAAAGCCAGCTCTACAAGCACAGAGCCTACATTGTTTCTCTTAATCTAAAATAAGTTCTACATTAAACCCCACCTGCTCTGTATTTGTGTGCAGGGAGCAACCACAGGAGAAATTCTGCAGAGTGGAGAGGAGGGACCTGGGGACAGGTTTCATTGCTTTGTATCTGCAAGCACAGTGGCCTCAACCATGGGAGGACCCGGCACATGCCAGGTCTCACCATCACAGGGATGGTCAGGCAGGGGACAGCCTGTGCTGGACCTGCGTCCCCTACCTGGGCTATGCCAATGCAAGCTCAGCACCGGTTCCTCACCAGGTCTTGCTCCACAGTGCAAGTGGAGGAGAGGAAAAGGGGACTTAGAGCTTCAGACCCCTTTTGTCCGAGTACCTGGGGCTGGGTGCCAGCTGGGACTGGAGGTGGTTTTGCTCACTGAGAAATAGGACAGCTGCGTTTTGCATATTGAGATACACATGCCATAGCATGACTTTTTTTTTTCTTTTTTTAAACACACCAACACACTATCAGGAGTGGTTCAGCTTTTAGGCCCTTCTGCTGCACTCCCACCTCTCAGTCCTGTTCCTGGTGAAGACTCCTCACCCTCTCCTTACCTTCAGCGAGCAGGATCACTGTGCCTCTGGCAGAATGAAGAAAGGAAAGGAGAAATGAAAGCAGCCGCTAGTCCCAAGCGAGTTGCAATCTCTCCTCTCCTGCAATCTTTGCAGTAATCCTGCTCAGCTAGCTTGCTAAGGAGCTGCAGCTTTCCCACCTTCTTGCCACATGGTATTAGCTCTTCTCACAGCCTCACAGGTCACTGAGCAGTGCAGCTACCTGTGCAACTGTCACCAGGGTCCTTGAGCACTTGTGAACCCCATCAGAGATTGAGCTCTGCTGCCCATGCTATTTCCCTGCTCGTGGCCGTGCTTCAGAGCTCAGAACAAAACCCAGCACAAAGCAGAACCCGTTCCTCTCATGCCATTGGAGCAGGGGCTGGTGTCTCTCGCAGGCAGCACTGATGCAGGGATGAAATAGGGGCTGTCTCCTGCCCACAGCACTAACAGTGAAACAAAACAACAGGAACAGCAGTCCTGGGAAACGACCCATCCCTCTGCTCCTAGGTGCTTTCAACGGAGAGGTTTGAGGGAGAGTGCAGCCAAGAGGAACACAAGGGTAAGCAGAGTTTACTCATTATTTTAAGCACTGCAAAGCTTGCACTTCTCATAATATAGCAAAAGAAGAACACATGACCCTGCTGTTCTATTTATTGCAGCACCTCTGAAACAGCAAAAGGTGCCTTTGCTACCCCCACAAAACGGCCTATGTAATTTTTCTTCCCTTTAAGTACCAGACCTGCCAACACCGAAACAGATGTTGGCTCTGGCACTGCATCGCGCTCTGCACTCAGTGTTGGTGGAAAAAGGAGCAGAAAGAACTCACAGACTTGGCTGAATCCTCACTTGGATCTTTCCTCATTCCGGCTTTAGAGTTAAGCCCACAGTAAGAAGGAAATGAGTTACTTAATATAGAAGAAGAGATGTTATCTTGGTGGCAGGAAGGCGCTGTGGCTGCTGGGCACACGGCCGGGCAGGAGAGCCCAGAGGCAGAGCAGCACAGCCCAGCCTGGCCTGCTCGCCGCCGCTGTCACCACGAGGGACAGGCCACCTCCAACCCAGCACGGCCATGCTCCAGTGGCTGATGACGGCCCATTCCTCTGGCTCCATTGCTTCTCCCACCCATAAAGAACACTCCTCCTTATGAGGCACGGTGTGAGCCATCTCCTGTCACTCCAGTTGCCACAGGGAAAAAGTGCATGAAAAAGCGTTCAAAACAGATTATTTTAGTGAAAAACTGTCATCTCACCTTATTATCTACACTAATGTCACACAAATGTCCTCAGCTGAAAGCCTACCGACCATCTCAAGATAAAAAAGCCACACTCACTCCATTGCTGAGAAGTGCCACCAGCTGCATCCCTTGTGTGCCACGCACAGCAGCGCGTGACACCAGCAGCCATTCATCCCCTGTTATTGGCTTCTGACCCTGAGGGCAGTTTCCATTTCTTGTCCACTTTCTCTGCTTTAGAAGCAGCAAACTGGAGGCAGCCGGCCTGGTGCTGCCTTCCTTTCTCTGTCATTTACTTCTGGGCAATAGCAAAGCCCTGGGGCAGAGAGCACCAGAGGAGCTCCCAAACCCCTGCCCATGAAGCAAGAACCACTCCTACACCAGGGAGTGAAAGAGCCTGGAGGCTTCCTGCAGCTCACATGGAGGACAAAATTAACCCTTAGCGTGGCCTTAGCAGGAGCCACAGCACAGCTGCGAGCAGGTAGGTGAGAAGGCACAGAAGAGAATCAGCAGGCTTCATGTTTGGAGGTGTCTGCACGTGAAACTCTGTTTTAACAAAGCTCCAAAGGGGTCAGCTGGAAATATCTTCAGAGTGAACAGAAGCTCCTAGGTGAGATAACTCTCCCAGGCAGTTAACTCTCCCTGGGGCCAGGGCTAGCAGATTCCTCCACAGGGCTGCTATCTGCAGCAAGGGACAGCTGGTGGCAAGCACATTGCCACCGGTGGCTGGGGGCATGGCTTGGTTCCGCTTGCTTACCTGAAGCCAGCGAACAGTGCAAGATTTCTGCTCTAGATTTGGTACATTCTGGCTTTAATGTACAAACATTTTAAAGTGCAGAGGCTCAACCTAGTAAATAAAGTGGGAGGCAAGGGTGAAAGCATTTTACATACCGTCCTTTCAGAGGTGATGTTCAGCGTGTACAGCAACCCAGTGAAAGCTGTGCAGTACCCTGGGAGTAAATGAGCATGTCACAACAATTTGTCTCAATTCCTGCAGAGGCAATTTAACGTCATTTCAGTAACAGTGTGTCAAAAACACACAGGAATTCACTCCAGTGTCAGTGTAACTTTTATTTATTTATTGCTGTCAATAAGTAAAGGAAGATCCGATGTGGCTACCTCCTGAGTACAATACTTCTGTAAATTATGATATTGTGGCATTTGATGGTAACAGACCAAAGGTGTTGCACTCAAGCCATTGACTGGGTGATTTTCTTAACTGCCTGGATTACAGATACACTCTCTGGCTGCACTTTTCCCTGTACTTTCCAGCACTACATGATAAAAAGTTTACAACTGGAAAATAGCCTGAGATGTTGCTAGGACAGTGCAAAGGGGAAAACCAACTCTGGATTGGTTTCTCAACTTTCCAGCCTTGTGAGAATCAGAATTAATTTATGGCCTTCTAGCATGCAAACTAGAGTGGGAAAAGCACAAAAGGATCAGGGATGTTAAGGAGGGACACAAATTTTCTTTTCCTATCCCATCACCTGTCATTATAAGTGTCAGCCTTCAGTGCTGGGCCCTCTGGTTGTTTAAAACATTCCATTATCTGGCAGAAGGATACTGGTTAGTAAGTGGTGGAAATGGAAAGGAGAGACCATGTCTTCAGTGTTCGTCCTCTGGTCATACCCTCTCCTGCAGGAGCTCTCAGTAAACCGCACCCTGCATCCTCCACCCAGCATCAATGCCACTCCCATGGAGGACAGGACAGGGTTCCTTCCCTTTCTCATCCCCAGATTCCCCCTAGAAACAGCATTGGATTGGTAAGGAATGACTTTGGCTGCCAGAAACACTGTCTGGGGCTGGCCGTTGTCACAGCGTGCATGTAGCAGGCAAGCAGCCACCCCAGCGTCACTTGACACAAAGGGCACATGTAATACCCAGGGGTATTAATGAGGGGTACAGAGAGCCCTAGTAAATCAGCCCCCCAAGCCTTAAGCAAGCTCTGTTGCTAGCTTCATCACCTTTGTATCTTTTATGCCTTTGTTTCCTGACCTACACGTATAATCGTCACTGAGAGTGCTTGTCATGTGCTCTGTAAGCACAAAGCAGTGCTGTTACTATAGTGCAGATAATTATTAGCTACTTGTATAAACCTTGCAGCCTCTCCTACCTCTCCTTTATACAACAAAATGATTCCTCTTCTTGAACACACAAGATAACCAACTACAAGGTCAATAAATACTCCACTGCAATAACCTCATGGTGAGCAATTGGGAGTGATCAGAGGCCAGCCAGAAACCCTCTTCTGAATAAGCTGTCCACAGGGCCTCTCCCATTCCAGCTTTGACTTGCTGAAGGTCCAGGCTGGACCATGATAGCTTGGGCTGCAATTAAGAGGAGCGGCAGAGAGCAGTACAAAGTGCTGTGTACAGGCTATTCACTGCAGCACACACACAGAGGTGGCTTCCCCCATCTCCACAGCTGCACTGCCCTAACATCTTGCTGCCAACAACATTTAATTTGCAAAATGGCAACAGGTGTTGTTGCTGAACAGTCCACCTCTCCTTAAGCTTGTTTTCCAGAGGCAATGAGGAAACCGTCAGAGCTGAGTCAAAGGCTCCTCCACACTGAACCTGCCTGTAGATAACATTTTCTGCACAGAGCTTTGATCCTGGATCCTGATCCTGGCTGCAACGCAGCCAGCTGTCTCGATGCAAAAAAGTGCAAAGGTGGCGCCGGGATGTTCTTCTCACAGTCAGTACAGCATAGCCTTCCCTCCAGCTTGCATTGATGCTGCCGAGTGACCTCTAAGATCTTTGCACATGATCCTTGTTGGAGGCAAATTGTAGAATGTCTTAAGTTGGAAGGGACCTTAAAGATCATCTAGTTCCAACCCCCTGCCATGCGAAGCATCCTCAGGTTGCCTTTACCTTGTGCTGCTATTGCTTGCTGGAAATGTTGCTGCAGCAGGAGACTGCCCTGTGTTTGACATTATGGTCCATGCTCAGGAGGCTGGGACTGCTACAGTCTTCAGGAAACATGCCAGGAAGCATGTCCCATCAAAGTGCTGATGGCTCGGGACACCCAGTGAGCCACTTCCTAGAGGACATTAGGCAGAAGAGGGCAAGCTGTGCTGACTGGCGTGGCTACACCAGCTGGACCATGGGTTAATGAAGGATTTCTCAGAAGTACCTGTATGTAGCGGGCAGACTAGGCAGGAAAGAAAAGAAGAGGCACTTCCTAAGCTAAGGTCAGTGGTTCACTTTAACACTGACCATAGTACCTTGGCAAAATATGGCTTAACATAGGCAGCTGAAGCAAAGAGATACGATCCAGAGTCATCAGCAGGGAAGGTCTGCCAGGCTACAGGGAGCATCCAAACTAAAGCAGAGCCACTAACTGAGGGAATTGCCTACACACAACTTTCCCCCACCTTCCTCACCAAAGTGTGCAACTGCCTTCTGACCCTAGTGCCTGATGGCTTCGTTTTAGCAGAGCTGAATGGCAAGTTGAGATCAGAAGTCCCCTCCCAACAAGAGTCACTTTTCACCCCCTGATGCTGAATCCTTTTGCGACCTCATGATTTGGTAGAGTGTCTCACGCAAGTGCTGGTGCCGGCTCAGTCTTTTGGCTGCCTCCTTCAGCTCCTCAATGTTTTCAGCTTCTGCATGTGAGATGATGAAGGACTGGGACTGCTTCACTGAAACAAGAGCAGCATGAAAAGGTCAGCAGGTAGTGCATACCTTTCTATATACACAAAGAGATAGGCAACTGTGCAGTTTCAGTGCCTGTTCTTTGGATAGAGAGGCTCCAAGTTTCTCTGTCTATAGCTCCACCCTACTGCTAAGGAATACGTAATACGAACGACATTTGCAGATCTTACTGCTCTTCCAGCCCCATTGGCACACATCTGCTCCTGCAGGACAAAGAGGAAGAAGCTGCCCAATACCTACAGTCATTCCACGTAGCGCTGGCTCTCCGGCGGTGAAGGCGGCAGCTCTTTATGCGGCGAGTGGCTGCTTTGTGGATGTACACAGAGTTCTTCATGATCACGGGCATCTTGGCCTCCAGCTCAGCATTGCGGATGCACTCTTCAAAGAACTCTGAAGAGAGTACACCACTGTGAGCACTGATGGGAAAGACACTGGAAGCCGTGAACCAGTCAAAAGAGACTACGCTCACTGATAGGCTGAGTCAGGCAATGATGTTCAACGCTACCCCAGATCTTCACAAACAACAATCTGTGAAGCTCCAGAACATCATCAAGCTCAGAATGACACAAACTTTCAGTGCCGTACTCAAATTAGAGAAAGAATAGCAATCATCCATTCCCCCTTAATCTTTTCCACATCTGCTAATGATGCAACTGCTGAAAGTCAGTTTACTCTCCTTGATACTATCATATAACTTCTCAACTCTGTCACCACAGAAGGATCTGAAGCCTTGATGGTCATGCTTTCCTTGAAGAGATTCTAGAACCAGCTGAGTCTGTAACTGCAGAAAGGGAGGAGCTAGCAACACTGGCATGGACATGCACACCCAGGTGTGACTCGCATAGCCAGGGATTTATTAACAGCATTGCAAATACTGGTACATGTACACGTTACAGGCTCTGTGCAAAGCCCCACACCCCACTAGAGTTTAGCCCCACTAAACTCTGACAATCTTTTTCTGCCCTGATCTGCCCCATCAGCTGCTTTTTCTGCCCCTAGCTCATTTCTCTCCCATGGTCTGATCACCCTCTGCCATTCCTCTCTTGCTGCGCTGAAACTGATATTAAAGAAAACATTGCTGGCCCCTCGCATTCTCCAGCCTCTTCTTCATCAGCATGTTTTTACTCTTGTAAAGAAAACATCCCCAAAATCTAAGATTAGAAATGAGCATCAAGACACATGCAGTGCCAGAGCATGTGTCACTCACTCTTGCCCTGTGCAGGTAGCTCAGCTCTGGTTGAACACTGAGCTCAACACAGCCATTCTAGCTCTGTGTTCTGACCATGGCTCTGAGCTGGTGAGATGAAGCTCAGGATCAAGTCCCTTGCCTCAGTTTAGGAATCAGTAGAAACTACTGAATAATGCTTTTTTATATGCCACAGACACAGCTGTTTGCCACAGTTTCCCTGTTTGACCTTTTGGAAATCTCTCTGCCCCTAGGTTTGTCTTCTGCCACACAGGGAAGTATGGAGTATTTTTATACTCCTTTGAAGGTGAAGCCCCACATGTATGCACAGCACATTTTGACTCCTCCAAAGGGAGGTGTGGGTGAGGCACAAAGAGTTGGGAGAGAGCTCCTTCCTAATTTGGGAACCACTTTTTGGGTCTGGGAAGATGGGAAGAAACATTTCCCCTTGGAGCCTGCTTGTCATTTGAGAAGATGGATGACTGACTTACTTCTCAAATGACTGACATCTGCTTTCATCTTCTCCTCTTTCTCCTTGTTACGATCCAGAGAATTTAAGCCTTGCTCCAAGCTCTGCAACGCTTCCTCAGCTTCCCTCAGTCTCTTCTCCAGATCCATGCGCATCTTCACCTCAGCCTGAGGAAGACGAGGAGAATGAGTACTCCTGAAAACAGCTTGTGTATCAGTAAGCCTTCTGTAACTCACAAGGTTTGCAAGGGACTCGAAGATGAAAAAATAACTATAAGGAAAACCAATAGAAATAACATAAGACAATGAAAAATTTGTTCATGTCCAGTCTACTTTCTTCTTTTACTGCCCCACGTTCATCTTTAGATGATGCTTTCACAGTAACATATGGAAAGAATTTTTACGGACAATGTTAATCAGCATCAGAATGAGAAAATAAACAACAGTGCTGCATAGATACAGTACAGCATCCTCACGTGTCGCCATGATACGAAGCGTAGCAAACAAAGATTTGTGACCACAAAATAAGAACAAGTCTCTCTTTTGGTGGGGGATGAGTGGAAAGGGTAGTGAGGGCCAGGGATGGCAAAACGCTACATACACAGCTGGTACCTTCAGGTCTCTCTCTGTCTGCTGCTTCTCTGCGGTCAGCTCTGAGAGCGAGTTCTGCAGCGCTTGTGACTGGGAAGAGTAAAATTCCCTCTCCTCCTCCAGGGCTCGGGACCGCTCCTCATTCTCCTTCATCCTGGCACATGGCACAGCAAAAGAAGCTCACCATCCCCATCCCAGCACTACTCACATAGAGGACAGGGCTCAGTACTGTGGCAGGGCAAGCCTGGCTGCCATGAGCAAAGAGGTGCTAAAGGCAGCATTATCTGCATTTCACTTTAGTGGTGCAGGCATGGCTGGGGAAAGCCAGGTGGGCAGTTCCTGAAGGGGACATCTTCAGCTCCCCCAACCCCCAAGAGGCCCATGAGCACTAAATATTTCTTGTGGCCCATGAACACCAAATGGATTCACAAGTGTCAGCCTGATGTGAAAGGAGCAGGCCCAAATGGCAGCAGGGAATTTATCTGCCATGTCTCACTGCCCATTTTCTCTGAAGTGTTCAGAAGCTGAACTCCTGCCATGGTGACCAGACAGGCTTGCAGCCTTGCTTTGTGTTGGCAACCAAAAAGCAAATCAGCAGACAGCCACGCCACTGGGCACCACAAATCCTGATCAGGGGAGAAGTGTCCTCTTCCTTCTGCCACAGCCAGAAGTTGAAATTACAAGGGGTCTCATCTATTTTCAGGCCTTAAGGTAAACATGAGAAGAGTTTTGAAGTGATCCTGGTTTTAAGCCTGGAAATATTTAGCCATACCCTTTTTGATTGCCTCCCTTTTGATTTCCTCCTTAAAGATGGAGGAAAAGCTACGCTACCTCTTTTCCCACTGGAAGACATCTTGTTCCACATCCCTGTCACCACTGTAAGAGCCCCTGACCCCACTTCACCTCTTCTCTGCCAGGAGTTTCTCCTCCAGGAGCTGCTGCATCTTCTCTTCAATCTGCCGCAGGCTACAGTACAACCCCCAGCTGGGGCTCTGCTCCTTGCTAGGGCTGGTTGAAGGTGGGCTTTCATTTTCTTCCAGCATCTCCAACATTTGCTGCTTTTCCAGGGAGAGCTCCTTGAAGTAGGACAGAAACTGTGAGCATCAGCCAAGCCTAATATTTCTGCTCCTTTTCCTGCCTAGCTCCTTACTGAGTTTCTCCATTCTTGCACCCACATTCCTCATTGAGATTACAGGAGTAACAAAATCTGGTTTCCCCTTCCTATCTGCCTCTTCAGGAGCAAGCCTCTGCTACAGCCTTTGCTATGCAAGTGGAAGAAAACCTGAAGGCTCCTTTGAAAGAATATGCTAGGACCCAGCTCAGGAGCTGGAGCCTTGTACTTCCCCCTAGTGCATCTCCAGTGCAGGCAGCTTCCCTGTCTTTCCTCTTTTCCCTTCACATCTCTCATCATCTCACTCCTCAGCCTGAACCAAAGGAATCCCTCCTGTGGTACTTCTGGCTACAAGGCAATAAGACATACCATGCTGCAAAGTGTTCAGTCTGCTGTGTAGCTGGAGTACAAATGCTCCTTCCCTAACCTTTCAGATCTTTTCTCTCACCCATAACTGTGGGTAAGAAAAAGATTCCAGGAGGAAAACCTGATTTTGGACAACAGCAACAGATTTTTGAACAAACTTACAGGATTAAGGTTGACATTGAGGCTTCAGCAAGCCAGTTGTGTGGAAATTCAACAAAACAAAAATGATACACATTTAGAAAAACCACTTTTCACCTCTCCACCAGAGCAATACCAAGTAAATAAAGGGTTTAATACATCAGCACTCCAATTCCTAAATTGTTGCATGGTATGGGGTTCTCTGGGAGCAATGCAATTCCTTGCTCAATTCCTGTGAGCAACAAATGCCTCTCTGCTGCTCTAATTTCCACTGGGGCTTATGGAGCTGTGGTTCAAAAATCAAATAGCTACCACAGAAAATTTGGGTCATGTTGGCCAGAAGGGGTCTTGGGGAGGCTCTGGTTCAGCCTCCCATCTGAGGCAGGTTTGACAACACAGCAAGATTTAGTCAGCTGTGGCTCTGTGCAGTCGAGTCTTGAAAACCTTCCAGGATGGAGACCCTGCAATGTCTCCCAGTGCCTGCTGTTAGGTCAGCCCTACCCATCTGGTAGAAAATCTCTCCCTAATGTTGATTGCCATACATCATATCATGTGGTACTGCTGATAAAACTTTGGTTCTGCTGGGCTCCTTGCTGCTTCTAATCCTTTTCTGAAGAGGATTTTGGCCTTCATTATCAGTTGCTGAATGAATCAGTTCATCTGCACAGGGTGAACTCTGACACTATCAGATGAGATGCAATGAGTTCAGTCCTGGTAACTTCTCATGGGCTGTTTCCACAATGCTGTCATTCAGAGGGAAGAAGTGGTCACTCACCTCTAGGGTTTTCTGTAAGGACTGAGTCAGGCTTTGCAACTCTTTCTTTTCTTCCTCTACTCCATTAAGGGAGCGGGCTGTGAGCTCTAGCTCCCTAAAGAAACAAAAATTGTGACAGCTATTGCAGGGGAACACTAGCCCCACAAACCATGCTCAGACTGCACAGGCTGTGGACTTCAATGCAGAACCTGCTACGGGTGGTTGGTGAGTCAGGAACTCCAGGCAGGAGTGCGCCAGAAAGCATCACACCTTGAACACACTGCATGCATGCAGGGACCTAGCTGTGCCTCCTGGTAAAGCAAAAACCAGCAACCTACGTGCTTCTCTAGTAAGGGCAGGACCGGGGTACAACTCTTAGAGCTCAGACAGAGCTGTCATGAGTCAGCAGATGCAGATTTATGAAAACAAAAAGGGTTTGTAAAATCACACCAGCTTTTCTGAGATGCAATTAAGGGAGGAAAAAAACATGAAAATGAAGAGAGAAACAGCAAAATATACCATTTCAACACTTGAAAAACCACTTACATCTTTCCCTTTCTAAACACATCTGTTGTTGATATTTTGCATAGCGTAACACTCAAAAAGACAAAAGTATTCTTAGTGAGGCAACTTCAATCTCCACTCAGTGTCGTTCAGCTGAGTGTGCAAAACCTGGCTGAGATGTCTGGAGCCCACACGGCTGCTGTGAATAAAACCATCTGCCTCACTGAAATCCTCTGGCGTCTGTCCACTGCCGTACTGCCCAACTAACCTGAGGTTTGCTCATGTCCCAGTTTCTTGGAAAACAAAATCAGTGGGTTTCACCCATTGTTTCAATTCCCAGCTTCACCAGCACGCCTACCAAGCGAGGGAGCCGGTGTCCTCCCGCCCGGCCCAGCTCGCTCCCTTACCGCTTGATCTGCTCCTGCTCCAGCCGCAGCTCCCGCACCACCTCTTCAAACCGGTGCTTCTCCGCTTCCAGCACCTGGTTCAGGCGCTCGAGTTCCTGCGCCAAAAGGAGAGACAGGAGCATACTCTGCACCCTGGCGTGCCCTCAAGCCAACAACTTCCAGCCTCCCAGCCCTGCCCCAGGGAAGCTGAATGGAACTGGCTTGTGACGAGCACTCACTTCTTTCTGCTCCCTCTGCAGACACAACTCTTCTGTTTCTTCCATCAGCTTATCTGCAAACATACATACACACAAAGGCTAAATGCAGATAAAAGCAATTTATACCCTGGGGATGTTTATGCATGTCGAGTACTGACTGTTTGGAGCTTGTAAATGCATTACCTATTGCTCTGTGCACATCTTTCTGAGAGACTCCAGAGGCTGAGATGACACTAATGGGATGCTCTGTAATTTCCCTCCTGTCAAATAATTTAATAAACTAAACAGTCATATTACTGAGTACTCCTTCCAAGGGGTCCTGCCAAGGTTCTCATTAACAAGCCAACCCTGGCCACCCTCTAGCTGAGTTAAGAAATCACCCTCCCCTCTGCTTCATGCCTAAGGAAACTGAGGCACAGAAGTGTAAGTAGGTGCATGGGGTCACACACAGCAGTCTGTTCTCATACATTCCAGTGCCTCATCCTTATCCTCCCTCCTTTAATCTCTCTAGGTTAAAGTGGGAGAAAAGGTCTCCCAGCTTCCCTCAAGTCAAGGGAGGCCTCCAAGGCATACTCCAAACTCTGAATGTATGGGGAGGGATTGCATGGGCAATGAAAACCTCCCTAGATTCACTAGGTCTTCAGTAAAATCAGCGGAATAACTTCGTTTGGAAAGGTGAAAGTCTATAGGGTCCTTCATAGGGTCCTTCATACTGATGGTTTACCTTGCTGCCAGTTTCCTTTGTACTGTAGAGCTGAGGCGATCATCAGTCCTGGCAGGATTATGACTGCTGGGAGGCACACAGGCCTCTGCCTCCTCCCCACAGCCAGCACTAACCATTGTGTTGCTAAAGCTCTGCTGGCAACTAGTTCCCATTCTCATCCTCTTCCTGCTTGCCAGGAGCCCACACAGCTGCACTGTAATTACGCAGAGGCTCTCACACCTTCTCTTCTAACTCTCCTTGTGGCTCCAAGCCCAAGGCCTGATAGGCTTCAGCGACACCTCTGCCTGAGAGAGAAACCCAGAATCCCAGGTGGGTATGGGTATATGGAAAGGAACCCCAAGGGAATTCGGGGAATTACCCAGAGCAGGGGTGAAAGGCAATATCTGTGTTCACCAAAGAGCTTTGAACTGCTGCCAGTAGCAGTGCCTGATCTCAAAACTTAACCACAGGATGGACACAGATCACTGAAGATGAGGCTAATGAGGCAGAAAACTCAGCAGTTATATGGGAATAAATGTACAACTGCTGTCAAAAGAAAGTAACCAACTGAAAAATCACCAGCTAAATAAGGATAGTCTTATGGACCAAAGAAACAAATGTATTATGTATTTTGCATTCCAAATATCTTGTTTGCCACAGAATGCATTTTCCTCTGCTCCTCTACAACCTTGTGTTTTATCATACTGTGGTCCTCTTTAGCCTTAGGGTCTTTATTCTGCTCTGGTGTTCGCAAAATGATGTTTTGACAAAACTTTCCTGATTCTAACTTTCTCCCTATCTCTGATTCTCCTCTCAGCACTCCCTGTTATCCCTGTGTAAGGCACGGAGCTGCTGATCCCTGCCTGCCCCATGCATGAGCTATCTATCCGTCAGCTCACTCACACATGAGAATGTGCCTCGATATTTAGGTCATGATCACTGTTACATGTGAGACTGTGTATGGAGATCACCCTGGTCAGCAGCCTCATGGTTAGGAGCAGGCAGCAGGAGTCGCTGCTTGAGGTGTCACTAACCTGAAGCACCAAAGGTGCCACTAGCTCGCCTGGAGCGCTACCCAGGCAAAGCACTGGGCTTGCCGTGCGATGGGTGATGTGATCATCGGCCTCCAGCTAGAAAGGCTGTTAGAAATACCAGTCCTGTGTGATTCAGGGAGGCAGGGGTATTGGCTGTTTGCCCAGCGAGCAGTTGAGATCAGCACATCCAAACAGTTGTACAGGCCGGCCACTAGGAGCTGGAGGACTGCAACGTGCTGGCCATGGCACATTCTTCCTACGTGATGCCTCTGATGCGCATATCTTACCTTAACATTTGCATATTTAGACTCTTCAAAACCTGAATTTCAGCTGCAGGCTATTCAAAAGCTTCATCCAGCAAAAGTCATCAGAAAACCCTGTAGCTGCTTGGCTTAACTAAACTGACAATTCCAGAAAGGTCAAACAGCTATTTTGGGTTTTACAGCTTTTGGAAGAGTTTCCTACCTAAATACTCCTGTTTCTCCTTGGCCAACTGCAGTCCTTGGGCTTCCAGGCTCTCAATCATGGCTTCTCCTAGCTGGGCATTCTTCCAGGTCCTAGGGAGAGCAGACACAAAGCAGTCAATAAAAGAGAGCTAAGGGTCCCACAGAGAGAGGCAGAGGGCCTCAGGCTAGCAATCTACCAAGGAGCTCAAACATACGCTCAGTGGGGAAGCAGAGTCTCTAAATTCTTCTCCACAAGCAACTTGAGGAAACTTTCCTGACATTCAGCAAAAGAAACTTTGCAGGAGTTCTACTTTATCATAGCACAGCTATTAGAACATTCTCTAATGTTTTGGAGATTTCTATGCTAAGCTTAGTCTTAAATGCTCCAACTGCAATAGGATGTACTTGGAACACAATAATTGGATCCTAACAGACTTCAGAACAAAATTTTAGCTTTTAACTCAGCTAAGTTTCCATTTGCCAGTGAGATTGTCCTCTGCCTGCCCGATATTTTGCCGTTTTAGCCACTCCTCCACTTCAAACATTAACTATTTATTGACCCCTTCCCACATCTTTGTATCTTCTGCCTTTCTGGTATCCATCATCCATCCATCCTGGAACCGATCAATCCCTCCTCCACTAAATTTGTAAGCAACTAGAATTAGGTGTCTGGCCCTACGCTGGGATAAGTGCCTCTCCCTGTAAAAGCATTGAGGAATCAGAGATAAAAGCCAGATGAGAAGCTGGCAAGTATGGAGAGATAAAGGAAGTAGGCATATTCAAAGAGTACCTTGCATTATTGTAGCACCATTGGCCAGAGGATCTCAAGGTCTCTTGAAAACATTATGAAACTAAGCTGCAAAAAAGGCCTGTGGAGCAGATGCTCATTAGTGACTGAGTTGATGGACAAAGTAGGCCTCCATACAGAGACTAAATAATCAAGGGCACAGACATACAAAACTAAAACAGAACCAGACATAGAGTTTGCTACTCACTTCTATTCATGTTCCATTAGAAAACAGCAGCTACACACATAAAATACATTAAATGCATATGTAAAATTAATTCCAATCTATTTTTATAGGTGCATGTACAGTAAAAGCAATTGCTGCCCAGAAGTTTCGTCATCTTTGTTGAATCATAAGGGAGCTCATGAATATTATATACCTGTAAGCCTTCCTGCATCAGGCCTCTCTGTGAGGCATTTGAAACTGCAGGTTTCTGAAAACTGTAAGTCAGCAACCTCTTATAAAACATTTTCAAGGCGACCGGTGCTTTGTCTCTTACAATAGTCAGACAAATACGTTAAACACACATGACCTCAGGCAGCTCGCACTTCCAGCAGCCCAAGTGCTACCTTGTGCTCTTTGCAGGCAGCTGGGTTTCTTTTCAGCTAATGAGCATCTAGGATATTTCTAAAGTGCAGAGGAAATTAGAATGCTAATTAAAAAGGTGCTGTTGTGCCCACAGGTAGGCATTTTCATCCTGAGTGAGAACATGTGGGTGTGAATGTCTAATGCGCTCTGATGTAGGATGAATCTGATCCCAGAGAAACCAACAGCAAACAATTGAAACAAGGAAGGTAGAGTTTATTGCTGCAGCCTCTGAAGTCTGTTTATTAGATTCACTTTCTCAGTGCTCCCTCCCCAGTCCAACAAGATGTTTTCCTGTCTGTAACTCAAAGGTTATTACACCCACTGCTGTATAACTTGCAAGATGCACCCACAGCACTGTGTATCTTTCAAGGTTTTATTCCTTTTGTCTGCTGGAACCAGTGCCTGCGTGCTGCCCAGCTCAATCATCATCTGTTCCAACCCTTTTGCAACACTGAGAACATCTCTCCAGCTTTGCCTGTATTTTACCTTTCCTGGGAGCATCCACAACCAGTTTCTAGAGACACGAAGTACTTTACAGTCCATAGCACACATGTACTGTCCCAGTTCCCTCTGCCTAACAGCCCAAGATGGATCACCTGTGTATTGATGGGGATGAGGAGATGGGACACAATGTACAGCCCCACAGGGAGACAGGCTGTATGGAGGCAGGGCTGGTGCAAGGCTCAAAAGCGTAGTTTGGCCAATGGCCTAGAGGAACAGTGACAGGGAGGGGATCTTTGCTTAGAAGACAATGCGAAGCAAGTAGGAAATGGCATCACGAGGGATTTCACACATATTGAGTCACTGGTAGGAGCACCTGAGTTGGCTCTTATCCTGCAATGGCCACAAATACCTTCCAGAAGATGAAGCAGAATCAGGACAATCCCTTTTATTCTCCTTCCTTAAATGCCAGGTCTTTAATGTCAATTGCAAAGCATAATGACCCCAGCAGCGTATTGTGTGTTCACATATGGTATGGCAGCAGCTAGCACATCGCTCAGAACAAGCACTCAGCTTTATTCTCAGCTGGGCCCAACCACGTCCCAGCTCACTCCTTTCTCCTGCCCACCAAGTCTCCTGCTCAGCAGCGCGGGGACAGAGTGTCAGGCACAGAGGGTGTGTGTGCTCCTCACCCCCGGCAGCCGCAAGCCTCTCCAGATGGGAAGGGAGCCTGGCTGGCTGCAGGCCAGGGCCTCGTGCATTCCCACCTTGATACATTTCTAGAAACACGCAAATACTGCACAGGTTTAAGAGGCAGCAGACAAAATGCAAGCCACAGAGTGGGGACAGAGGACACTTCCCAGCCTGGATTCATTCTGTCTTCTTTCCCCTATTTAACAAAATCTCAGCCTATGAAGTTAGGGGGCAGGGCATGTTATAAATAAAGAGGGAGACTGTGGGATGATCGCAGTAAACGGAAAATGCTGCAGTGCCATCAGCAGCACAGCTTCCACCTGGGAACAACGGGCACTGAAGCAGGGTGCCCAGATTTCAGCCACGTCCTTTGACCTCCCCCACTCACTGCAGCTCAGGGTGCTGCCCATGCTGTGCCTTTCTGGCTGCTGCCTGGCCCCCAGCTGGGCCTTGCTGACTCAAATACACAACCTCTGCTTTCCGTCACATGCAGGCCAGCACTCGCACTGACTAAGCCAGCATCGGGGCTGCGTCAGGCTCCTCCCGTGATACAGGTCGCAGGGGCTGAGGGGGGAAGCCACCTCCCTGCCACCTGTTGGAAGGCTACTGCTGGGGCATTGGACAATGCCTGGAGAGAAGGTGGCTCCAAAACGAGCAGCCTGGCAGGGCTTGCTTGTGAGAGCACCCCAAACTGCGCAGACACATTTCCCCCTTCCCACACGCACTCGGGAGATGAGTTTGGCCCCCAGATTCCTGCCTGTCTGAATGGTAGGCTCAGCTCTACAAACCATGGAAGCTTCTACATCCTGGGGAAAGCCAAATCCCTTTTTAAGTGTTACCTCTTCCTGCATCCGCTGAGATTCAGAGCTCCTTTAAAGTCCCAGATCCCACATCTCTGAGACAAGGGAGGGAGACAGCAGATGCCGCTCTGTGTCAGCATTTGAAAGAGGGCAGCGTGGGGCTGTTAGCAATAATCGCCATACTGCATGCCAGTGAAGCTTTGTGTCAGCATTACAGCGTCTGCATTTTGGGAAACAACGGATCCAGGAACAAAGTGAGGGTCTCATTCGTCTCAGGGAGTTTCTCTGTCTCCCTACAGTCCTAGTCAGGCTTTTTCCTCTTTATCCCTCATACAACTATAGAGCAGGACCAAGAGAAAAAGGAATAGAAAGAAGCTTACACTTTTCCAGACTCCTGCAGCATCTCCAGCCACTGAGCCTGCTCAAACTCTGATTCGGCCGCTAGAACAATGTTGCCCTGGAAAAGGGGAGGGGAAAGACAAAACAGTTTAGTAGGCTAGTGCCTTACATGCCTCTGTGTGCCCAGGGCATGGCCTGGACACCTTCACCCCCATGGGAAGCACCACACATGACTGAATGTGTCACAGGTCTACCATGCATTCTTGCTTGGAAGGAGATAAACATGGCAAGCAGTCATGGCCAGAATAAAGCAATAGGGAGAAAATAAGGGTAAATGAGCTCTTGGGCTCCCAAATCACCATCCTGATCACCATAGTTTGCTAGTATACTAAGACCTGCTGCCAAGAGGAAGTTTCCTTGTTGGTTGTCAAAGAAGGAGCAGTAGCAAAGCCTTGAGGGGACTTGGGATGCTAAGCCACCCTCTCTCAGAGGATGGTTTGCCTAGAGAGCGTAGGCAGACATTGGCAGGGTGGGAAATCCAGCTCTGGAGTATCAGCAATAACTGTATTTGGTTTTCCTACAGAAGATAGAAAAGTCTACTCACATGGAAGTCTTCATGAGAGATCTTTATGGCATAAGGCATGTTGGGCTCTTCTTTGGGTTCCACGATGCAGCCCCCCAGGGGTATGACACCCTGGGGATGAACCAGGACACTCCAATCAGTCAAAGTCAAGTTTAATGCCTACAGCTAATCAGGAACTGAGCTGTTACCCTTGGACACTTGTGGGCCCCTGACCTGCTTTGGATTTCCCTGGGAGTCAACACACACAGCTCCTGAAAAGCAGAGGGACTCCCACCACCACCACCAAGAGACCTCCAAGCAGTATCTGAAAGGGGGCAAGGACCTGTTCCCTTGTCCCTGGCCTGGAAGGAAGGTTGCTGGCTAAAATTCAGAAGTGACAGCTGTTTTTTATCAAGGAGTAGATGATCTCTCAAGAGGGGCTTACCAGTGTTAGTACAGGCTAGGAACAACCAGCAAAGCTGTAAACTGCTGCTGGCTTCACCAACAATATTCCATGGCCACAAAATTAGTTCATTGGGAAATCAAGCAAACCAGGGGATACATCTACTACTAACGCAAGAATTAAAGTCATTCATCTGATGAACCAGTAAGAAGCCTGAAAGTGGGATTGACAATCCTCACTTTTCTGAGGCTTTCCTGGATGTGTAAGGCTGTGCCTTACCTCTTCTTCACTTGCTAGTCTCATGAAAAAGAAAAAAAAAAAATTAGAAACAGAATAGCTCCCTCTCTTGTGCAAACACTGCTCACCTTGGGGTGGATATTGAAGTATTTATTGCTTTCAAAGCTCTTCTTCTCACTCTCAGCATAGTAGAGGAGGAAACTCTCCTTAATGATGAAGAACCTTTGGGACAGAAAAGAAATAAATTCTGCTAGAGCAGAGTTCTTGATTCACAGCACAAGCAAATGCCCACCTAAAGCACTTCCTGAGCTCAGGAGTTGACCATTCCTGTCTAGACTTCAGGTGGGGTGCCTCGCTTCGCTCCAAAGCCAGGTGCCAGTGCTTCACAGCCAGCTCTGAGTGCCAGTGCTTTGTGCTTCCGCACTGCAGCACCAGTGTCGAAGACAAACCATAGCAGCATTTACTGGCAGGGAAATGGGACAGAGGACTGTGCCCAAGACAGGATCCCAGCCAAAGTGCTTTGACCTGTACGTATTCTGTTTAGCCTACGTGGTGCATTCAACTTACTGGACAAGAGCTGCTCCTTTTTGTAAAGGCTCTCTCACATGGGCTAAAAGCAATTAATAGCTTATTTTTTGCTATCAGCCTCCTGCCACCCTCTGGCCTCTCTTTGCCTCTTGCCAGCATAAGCCAAAAAGGAAGTGTTCCCACTGTAACACTGAGTCACACGGCAGGGAGAGCTGCAGGGTAGCATCCTCGAGCAACTCTCAAGGCAAAACATTTGTCATGAGACCACTCAGGAGCAGAAATAAATTTTAGAGATATTTTTAAGCAGAGCTGTTGTCAAAGTCTTCTGTCATCAACCTTTGTACATAGAAAGGAAATTGAAAATTTTCCATATGCATCGCATTAAGATGTGCCTTGTACTGCACAGTTAGCCTTAGGTATGCTCTGATGAACAACTGCACGACAGCCACAAAACATCAGAACCCCTGTAAAGCAGCAAGCCTCTAATTTACTGGAGCACGTCCTCAACATTGTAATTAAAGGAGAATCGCTTTTAGCTTATTTGGATGTTTAAAATTCCCCTGGGAGAGTCCTTCTTCTCTTAGAAAATTGATGTTGCATTTACCCTGCAGGTAGTGGTATAGGAAAGAGATACTTGGCTCAAATTTGGTCTGAATATCTAAGGCACTCAAAAATGCTGAAGAGCAGCTGAAAAGATGGGGACTGGATTAGCAGGGGTCTTTCAAGCAAGTAAATGACAAAGAAAATGTTTTGTACTCTTCTGTAGAAAGATCTGCAGCAAGCTCGGGCTCTGGAGCTACCACGTGCCTGCTTTAAAGTGTGACAGTCAGTGGCCATCTGCACATCTACATCCAGAGATGCTCAGAGCGTACAGAGACCAGCAGTGATTCATATGCCCCAGTTTCCTTCCTTTCCTTGCCCACTCGTCTGTACCTGCTCGTGCTGCCATCGGAGGTGGGGAGCAGCCAGCTTGCTGCCTCAGCAGGACACTGTCTTCTCGCTTGATTCCAGGAACATCACGGCTGACTGCCCAACCTCACCCTGTGTTCCTGATCATAGCCTTGCAAAACCTCACCAGACAGAACAGCACGACATAGGGCAAAAATCACTTTCCCGCACTGAGCTAATTCAGTCAGCAGAGGACCACAGAGGAGCTCGTGCCCAGCGCAGCCTGCCCAGCAAGGTATGTGAGCAGGAACAAGCGCGGGTCACCTTCCACCCGTGGGACCCATCGCCCCCACCCCTGGCTCACATCCCAGCACACCTCCCAGGGGAGTTCCAGCCTGTGCCTGCCTGCAGCACCAGCCCCTGCTTTGTATTACAGAGGTGCCTGGGATGCACAGGGAGATGAACAGTCCGTGGGGCACAGCTGTGCTGGGAGCCATCATCCGCAGCCTCCTGCCAGCATCACAGGTCAGGGAGCACGGCTGTTTCCTCGTGACTGCAGGCAGGGAGGGGAAGAGGCATCCCAGAGAAGGTGGGGGCTGAGTTGTCCACATGACTCTGAGACACTGACAGTGGCATTTAGCAGATTTGGCATCGGGCACATCTGTTGGGCACATTCCTGATGGCATGGACTCATCTAGGTTCCACCTGTGTGACACAAGGGCTGGTATCTTCTGATACACCCGCATTAGTAGAAAAAGCAGCCGTGAGTCCTGCGCCAGGAGCAGAGATGTTACCCCATCTGCACAGTAAACAGAAAAATAATGTCTTTAAACAACAAACAGATCCTGCCTGGGCAATGGGCTATGCTTGGTCCTGAGGGTCAGACAGGGAACCGGGTACCACAGGCACAAATGGAAAACTGAGGAATGAAAACAACACAGGGCATGAAATGGAGAAAGTATTAATTGCTCACAACAGCCTGCAGTTTGAGCAACCTCAGGAAACATTTGAAAGACAGGTGAAGATAGTGACGCTGAGCTACATGCCATTGTTCATCTAAAGGTTAGCCCTTGTTACAGCCAGGCTCGGCTTTGTTCCGTGCTTTTTGGATGCTCAGTGCTCCTGATAACCCCCATGTAATAGATCGTGCTCCAGTGGAAAAACAAAACAAGACCACGAGCAAAGCGTAGCACTGATCTCCCAGAATGGATGTGCCTCTGGCAGCTTAGTGAACTTCTAGATCCCTGACCTCATGGATGCAGAGAGAATCTGTGGGGATTTGGAATGAAAAAGTTCAAAATAAGATTTTAAAATATATAATAAGTAACAGAAAAATCCACAAGTAAATAAGGAAGAAAGCACGCTGGAAATCTGGTTATCCGGTGGACCATTGCACTTATGCTTGGACCATATTCCCTCATCTATCCTTACCTGAAAGGCAGAGCCTAAAAACCTAACATTCCCACTTCAGCCTTGACTTTCAGGATGAAGTCTCTGTACCGTGATGCAAGGACAACAGCTAGCTGGGAGAAGGGAAGCTGCAAGGCTCCAGAGCCTGACAAAGGCTGCAGAAGCTGCACCCAGGTGAGCAGGAACAGAGAGGGAAAAGATGGTCGAGGGAGAATGGGGAGAGACACCCAGGAAGGATCAGATCTGAGGGGCCCAGGGACACCGAGCCTGTGCCTGAATCAGGCAGAGGCACTCCAGGGAGAGAAGAGGGAGTGCTGGGATGCGTCAGTCACTGAATCAACAGTCACCAAAGCTCTGGACATTGTCTGGACTTTTTCCCCCGATCTGTTATCCATTCAGACTCTATCCTTCCTTTAAATGCTTGGTTTTCTCTGCAGCACCTCCTGCAGCACTGCTGCCGCTGCCAAATGAATGGGATCAGGTCGGTAAACATAGCGCATCTCCTAAAAGCCGCACCGCGTCAGCTGCGTGGCTGATGGCCCAATGTGATCAATCCTCCTCCTTCCTCTCCCGTGACTTGGGGAGGCTTTCCTCAGCACAGGGAGCCGCACCCTTCTCCTGTGCAAAACCAGTTCACACCTCAGGCACAACCCATAAGCAGATAAAATGTAGGAAGCCAAGATTTCAGGACAAAGTCTGCACTCCTCAGAGATCAAATCCTCCACCGTATCCTGCAGTAGTCAATTTTTTTCCCCTTAATTTAACTGGAACGGAACACATCTCTTCTCCTTTTCACAGAACACCACACTTGACCAGCTGTGTCCTCCTGGGCACGAGGAATGGGGAATGGATGGATCACTCCTCAGCCCCCAGTGACTGATGGATAAGGACATGCAAGATTTCTGACTTGAGAGCAAACCTCTTCTGTCTCAAAAACCATCACTGTTCTCAGAGGAGTTTCAGGGAGTGAAACACAAGGCTTCAGGCCCCACAGCACAACAGCCCTAAAACCCACTGCACGTCCCAGACAGAGCACGCCAAAAGCCCTGGGGTCCTGGCAGACCAGCAGCCCGCTCTCCATGGCCTGCTAGGGCCGGGGCCGTGCTGTTGGTGTGATGGAGCAGAACCCAGGCTGCAGAAGAGCCTGACGTGCTGGGATGGCCCCAGGCCAGCCCGTGCCTCCTCTGGCCCCCGAGACCCCGATGCTGGCGGGCAGTCTGGCATCGCCGCATTGCTCCCATGTGCCTGTGCCAACGCCTCTATGTGCCCCACTGCCAGGGTCAGCCCACCTCTGCGCTTCTGCTTCCCCTGGCCCCAGCTGCTGTGCTCACTGCAAACCTTCCACACGCCCTCCGCCCCACGCCCACCTCCCAGCTCTTCCCACCCGCTGTCACTAAAATATTTACAGCTGGCTGAGGCTGGGGGTGACTTCTAGGAATAGAACGGCACTAAATAAATAATGGCAGAGAGAGCGGTGCTGGGCCGCTTGCCTGTAAGAAATTTTGATTAGGAAGATAAAAGCCTTTTAAGAACGTGCCCTCCACAGGAAATTACCTGCCCCTATGTTATATTTATATTTTTATATTTATTTTGCCCGCTTCTTTTCAGCAGCAGAGTCACATTAGTTCCCAGACATCATTCATTTAAATACCAACGCTTGTGAGCTGGGCAGGGAGCGTCAGCACAAATCCTCTTTGGTGAAAAGCAGGCCATTGCTTTCAGGAAAACGAGCACAGAACAAAACCCGCATGTGTCACACAGACGGCCAGAAGCGCACATCCCCAGCAGCATTTAACCATTTATCAGGCCACGCCATCTTCGCAGATTTAGGCTGAGCAGCACCGAGGTCACCCCACAGAGCTGAGCTGGGACAGCTGCATTCAGAAGGCGACCCATGAGGGGTAAGCACTGGAGGCAGCCCAGAGACCAACACGGCTCCTGTGCGGGCAGCTGGTGCCTCTCAAAGCCTGGGGCACACTGGGCCGCCAGGGCTGCACCGTGACAAGAGGGCACCGCTGCTTTCCAGCCCCAGAGGCAGCTCGGGGTCCTGGGCGGCCTTTAGTTAACGACTTGTCTGGGCCTCTTTCCAGAGGAAAGGTGGAGGAAAATACCACTGCTTTGATTTCCTGGCACAGTTTCATCTGCAGATATCAAACTACCTAAGACGAGTGAGGACTATTATCCAACTAACCAAGGGCTACAGAATCTCTCTGGCAACAGTAGGGGGAAGCACAAAGCTTCCCAGCTGCAGGTCCGGTAACCGAGTGGCTTGCCAATGACATCTATCTGCAGCGACATGCTCCCAACAATGCTGGAACACTGAGTCCATCGGGTCGCAGACCTCCAGTGAGACACCAGAGAGCTGTGCACGTTCCCGTGCTCACACCCCTGTGTACCCAGCTGGGTCTCATCGCTTGACAGCCAGCAGAAAGCTCTGCTGTGAGGCTCAGTGGCTCACACAGCGGAGCTGCACCAGCTTTACACTTCCCTGACCCACCAGCGTGATGGGGCCTACTTCTGTCGTGGGTGTTGCTGAACCCCACACTCCCTGGCTGCTGTCACACAGCCGGGCGGGTGCCCACAGGCCCCAGTGCTGCCTCCCGGGGAGAGGCCGCGCACGCTGCTCGCCGCAGCTGCTGCAGACCCCGCACAGGCTCCCACGTGCAGAGCCAGCCCAACCCAGCCGCCTGGCACCCAGGGAGCTCAGAGGAGGCAGTGAGACCCTGCTCCCATCCTGCGGTGCCCGTAGGATGGGGCACAGGTAAAGAGGAAAGTACACGTGCACGAGGCAGGCTCAGGACAGCAGGACGCTCTGCCTTAAGTTTCACCCCTGGTCTCTGCTGCGCTTGAAGAGAGCTCAGCTGACCCTCCTCGCTCCCCCCCAAGTGCCGCTTACCTCCTGGACCACTTGGCCGACTGCCGCCCAAAGGGTCTCTTCCAGAGCACTCCGTACAGCTGCACTTTGGTGCTGATGTCCAGAGCATCTGAATCCGCCTGCTCCATGGATGGAGAAGGGGACACGGAGTTGGATTTTGAAGCAAACATGATAGATGGGTTTGATTCCAGCTCTCCCCCTCTGCTTGGCGGCTCAGGGAATCCGATTAAATGCAGCCAGCCAGAAGGATGCGCAGCCCAAGCGGCAGACAGAGACCGGGCTGCGGGTGGAATCAATAACGTGGCTGCTCAGCACTCAGTCAATAATTCCCCCCCTGATGCACAGGCGATGAAGTTTCCTCATTGCGTTTGGCTTCCTGATGCATTAAAGACAGAGCACATCCCAGCCCAAGAAACACATTAAAAAAAAATAGAGCAAAGAGAGCCTGAGACCAGGCATAGAGGAGGCAGAAAAAGAGCTCACCAGGCAGAAAGCAATAACATAAGCCCAAGCATCTCTGTGCCAGAGGCAGCCGGGAAGGTTATTGTGCTCAGCATTGCAGCTCCCAGGCAGCAATCAGGGTGAGACGGATGCTTTGCTGCTGAGTATCTCTCACATGTACCCCAAATCTTGTGCCTGGAGGCAGGTTCTCATCTGCCCGAGGACGAGGGCAGCAGGAGCCAGCCCCGTTGTGGGTTTTGTGCCCATCTGGCTCTGCCCACCCGGACACTCACGTGGCTGCTGGGTCTGTGCTGGGCAGTGTCCACGCTGTGTGCCAGGCTGGTCCTTAAAGGGCCATCACTGATGGAAGGTCAACGATCACAATGCTGCCTGTCCCTGTGCTTCAGCATCCGCATGTGGCGAGCGCAGCCTCTGCCCGGCCCCTAGGCTCCAGCTGCTTCTGGGCCACAGCGCAGGCAGACAGCACACAGCTCTGGTCCCAAAGTCCCTGCTCACCCTGAGATCCTCCCTCCCCGTACAGACACAAACACGTTGCTCCAAAAGCACTCCCGTCCTCGTAATGCCCACAGGACAGCACACTGTTCCTCCCTGTGACAGCTTCCAGTACAGGAATGTGGGGCAGAACCGCCAGCCCTGCTCCTGGCAAAGCCTCTGGAGGTTTGGGGCATCGTACAATCAGTAGAGCTGCATACGTGCTGTGGGACAGCTGCTCCTGTTCTGGCTTGTGCTGCCCTATTTGTATTGATGCCGTTGCTGTAATTGCCAAACGTCATTCAGCTGTTACTGAGAAGTGAAGCCCTACGGACACACGGTTTGGGAACCAGGGATGTGCCACAGGACACATCACAGCCCCAGGCAGGGCCTGCTCAGCCCTGCTAAGGGGCAACCCCAGGCACAGCCAACCCAGCACGATGGGAGACAAAGTACTTTGCTTGTGTCAATGAAAGCTAAGGGGAGAAACTGACTGCTCCAGCTTCAAAGACCTCCGTCCTCTCTTAACATATTGGTGAGGGCTGATGCTCCCAACAAAGCCATCAGTAAATGTGTGAGCACTGCAGGCAGGGGCCTGCAATCACCTGTGGAGAGACCGAGCACTGAGCCTGGAATCATTTTGCTGATGCCATCCCTATTGCTCCTACACATCAAGCCAAGCCAATTTTGCTCTGATGACTTTGGGGCACCCAGCACAGAAGGGACGCACCAGGGCCACAGGGCACCCTCCAGCTGGAGGTGCTACCTTCGGCACAAGGATGCACGCAGCAGAGATCAGCAGCCAGCGAAGAGGCCTGTACTTTAAGTTACTCCTTTGTGTTCTGGGCAGCCTTGTGACTTACTTAATGGCTTGTTAATCTCTAAACATCCTAGGCAAGAGGAAAAAACGCTACAGCAAGGAGGGTGAATGTTCTGCAGTTCTGCCTGGAAGGAGACTTGGGTCAGGCTCACATGTATCAGCACAAGAATGCTTCAATTTGTAAGCTGGAACAATAGATGACAGCTCATCATCGTCTTGCTGCAGTGCTCATCCCTAACGAGTCTGATAGAAATGCTGATGGAAACTTTTTTTCCCCCTTAAATGAAAGGACTCTCTACAGCCATTGTCAGGACGCTTGCAACACCACAGCTCCTCAACGTTGAAGTTTTCTGCAGTAACTTTTGTAACATAAATGCACCCAAAGCATTTCCTCCTTCCTCACAGCTCCACAAGGGTTTACACCAGACTGCAGAGGTTGTTTCCAGCTACTCACAAAACATTTTTATTAAACATGCTAAAGGTATGCTAATGCACTGCATAATGCTTCTGCACTAAAGCTCAACTTCACTTGCGGAAGAAACCAGGAGCCCACCTGGCTGAGCCTGCACCAGCTGCAATGCTGCCATTTCCTTCAGCTTGCTCACTGGCTTGGCATTAATCACCTTGTCTTGCAATTACACCAGCACAAAGAGCTGACACTTTCCTAACCACAAGTCCTAGGAGCTACCAGGAAAATCACCTGTGAGCAGCGATCTGAGAAGTCTGCTTATTGCTCCAGGGAAACAGCTGAACCACTGCAACTGTGCAAGTCACAGGATTTTTGGTAAGCCTATAGAGAGCAGCCACCTATTGAAGCACTTCTAAAAATCATCTCCATCAAGGGCATCGCTTAAATGGGCGCATGAAGATTCTTTGCTTTGGGAATGAGTACTTTTCTCATCCCCTAACCAACATTCCCCTTCCTCAGAAATTGTATGTCTAAAAGCCAGTCCTGCTCACAGGGCAGCTGGACAGCAAGAGTACCTCTATTCCACGTGAAGTCAGTACCTTCATTTTATTTCTGAAGGCTGACTGTTGAGACATCCCAGCACAAGAGATGGACATATTGGAGAGCATCCAATGAAGGGTCGCTGAGATGGAAAAGGGACTGGAGCCCCTCTTCTAGGGGAAAAGGCTGAGAGCTGGGACTGTTTGGCCTGGAGAACAGAAGGCTCAGCAGGGATCTCATCAATGTGTATTATATACATCCTTTCCTATCTGTAAAGCAGATGGAGCCAGACTTCCCAGCAGAGCCCAGTGACAGGACATGAGGCCATGGGCACAAACATTTGCAGGAGGTGCTGCCTGAATGTAGGGGTAACAAACAAACCCACCTTTTTCACTGTGCAGGAGATGGAGCACTGGCACAGGCCAACTTATTCCCAGTATCACAAAAGCAGAAAGCAGGATAGGGTTTTGCATACATATTTAAAGTTGACTTTTTCACCCAAATCACATACACACACTTGGGAGAGGCTGCTCTGTTAACAAAGCCTGCAGAAGAATGGATTGACAGTGCTTGCGTTTTGGGTTGGGGGCTGACTGTTTTCATTCCATCCTGTGCTCTCATTTCTCTTTAGCCCTGGCATGTCCCCATCAGCAGTCTCGAGCCAGTGATCTCTTTCTGACCCTCCAAAGATGTCTCTGCCTTGTAAGCATCAGATTTTCCAGGAAAAGAGCTTCTGAGCAATGCCAACCCCTAAACACTCTGTGGGAGACAGAAGCTGTCAAACGCCCCTCTTAGGCAGAGCTGTCAAACCCCGTCTGTATTTCCACCTCTGAAATCACTCACTCCATGCCCAAATGACCATGCAGTCAGCCTCATGCTCCAGATTTCCAAGTGGTGCTCACATCTTACGAAGGGAAGCTGCAAACACAATGACACAAAAACAAACGATACTGCCTGCAACGCTTGCATCCCATTTAAGACTGTCATTTCTCGTGGCGGGAGCTGTCACAAAACCCCATGGAGTAAATGAAAAGACAACTCTGAAGCACTGCACCTAGTAAAAATTTAATATAATAAAACAAATTGAAAACTGCAACATTATTTTATAACCATTCACAATTAAAGTGGAAAAATTATAAGGCAGCCATTCATGGAATGATTTTGTGTACAAATGGTTTGAAAAAAGAGACGTTAAAATTACAGTTCCATACAAGGAGTCAGGTAAACAGCTATGACCACGCAATGCTCTTCCCTGGAAAACCAAGGCTGCTAAGAGATGTAATAAAAAGAAAACCAGAAAAAAGTTGTGTTTTTTTTTTTTTGTTTTGTTTTTTGGGTTCTTTTTGTTTTTTTTTTTGTTAAGAAGTAGTCCGAGATGAACAGGAATCTGAAAACCAAAAACTTTCTCACCACAACACAGCCACTTCTCCTCCCAATCCAAGAGAACAATCGCTTCCTCCTCTTCCTCCCAAGTCCCACACCAGGCAGCACAGAACAGGAAGGGAGCAGCAGCCACTTTTATTCCACAGCATCTCTATCACTCTGCATGAAGCTGGTACCACACAGACACATCTGCTACTGCCAAAAGCTCCCTGAAGGCCCTGAACTGGTTCCTGAATCAACACAGCAGTTTTGCTGGGTCTCCTGGGTAACATACTTTTCCTTACATCATCCACCTGGAAATGTTCTTTGAAGCCAGAAGCCAACAGCAGGTTTCTGTGTTTAACACCTGGCCATCTGACATTAAGGGGAATCATCATCAATAACTCCTGTCTTGGTGCGACAGCTCTGCCATCCTCACACCAGCGAATGCCAGCACAGCTTCTGCACCTGTCATCAGGTGCTGAAAAAAATTCCCTTTTTTTTTTTTTTTTTTAATACAACGAACAGCAAAAGAATTAGAACAGTAGGGAAAGTACCTGAACACACTGAGATGAAGAGAAGCACAGTTTAGTCCAATTTCTACCACCAATTAAGAAATCATTAACTGGGGAAAAAACAGCTGATGAGAAGATTACAGATTTCCTAGAGGGATTTACAGAATAAAAGGGGGACAATGCCTGGCACTTGGTTAGTGTTACCTGCTAGACCTACTGCCGCCTACCTCACAGGAGAAACCCAGGCAGAGATGGCTGTTACAGAGAGAGTAAAGAGGAATTTGCTTGTACCAAGGTCCCCTGAGGAGTAGAAAATGATACCAGATGGCCCTGACCGCACGCAGCGCTGATTTATTGTGACAGATGGGGAGATAGGTAAGAACGGGATAAGATGTGCTATTTTATTTAACTCATTAAAATACTCTGCTTCAAGAAAATAATCTTCCATGTGGAACCAGCAATTTGAAAAGGTTCGGTCATTTATGATTTTATATTCTCCCTGTGACATAACCAGAAGCTTCCTTAGCAGCAGCAGCTTCAGCTACAGGAAATAACAGCTCAACACAAGAGATAACAGAGGCAGACAAAACATTTGCTACTTCTCAACAGATAAGCAGCAGCAATTTCACAACAGTTTTGTATCGCTTAACTAAGTGCCAAAATGAAAACTATGTGTTATCAGACTTTTTTTGTGTCAATTTTAGGTTGTCAATGTTTTAGTTTAACATCCCTCACCTGCTGCTCTCACTTGGGCCAACAGCTCATAAATCATTAAATTGGGTATTACCATTTCTGGTGGCTGTCCCATGAACTGGCAACGTGATCTGAGAGATGAGGAAAAAAAACAAAGCTGGCAAGACTTCTCCCCAGCGGCACCTGTTCCGATCAGCACGCCAGAGGCTGTGGCAGCAGTGAGAAGGCTGCCTGACAGGCTGACACATCATCATCATCACCACACGCTGATCCACAGCCCCTGAACCACCACAACTGTTACACACAAAACGAGGCTGAGGGGGAACAGTGTCAGGATGCCAACGTAACTGCTGGAGTTGTGTGCGTGCACAAATGATAGATGATCGAACTGGCTCGACATAAAGAAAGAAATGACTGAGCACAGTCCTTCTTTGCTGCCATTTGTCACTTGGACTCCAGAGCAAGTGTTTTCCATGTAAAGGCTGCTGGATCAGCATTTGAGGGAAACGCAAGGTTCTCCTAGAACACTGCAAAGTTGAACAGATGCCCCACAGCCTGGTACAAGTCAGCATCATCCCAGCGTGAATCAGCACTCCTGTATATTCACCAGACTTAGTAAGGTTTGCTCTTTGGATTGGATTTCAAGAAAGAGAACTCACCCCTCAGTATGAACTGTTTCAGGCCAAGTGGGAATACGACTCAAACCTGTATATTCAGGCCAACAGCCTACACTTGTAAAGCTGCTGTTCTACAACATGTAAGCAACTGTTGGTGCACCAAATTATTCCCGATTTTACAGATCTTGCAAGCTCTCCAGCTTCTGCTAACAGTTCAGTTATGTAGAAGGATTAAGTAAGGTTAAATATTATGAAGGAAGAAGGTAATTAAGGGGAAAAAGAAAAACAGTGGGAGCTCTGGTGTAAACGTCCCTGTGTATCATTCGCATGCACCAGTACCCTGCATCACTGACCTTCTTAACAGGTAACTTACTAGTAAGTTATTAGCTGCATGTATGTTGTAAGAAATGGTTTAAGAATATGCAGATGATCTCACCTGCATCACTACATTCACAGCAGCAAATCAGAAATAACATCTTTGGAAGGTCTAATCTCAAAAATGCTTGTTTAGACTTGATACTCTAATTCCACCTTAAAATAGTGCCTTGTGGGAGAAGATAAGTTCTAATCATTTTGCAACGATTTCTCAAACTAACCTGATGTAAAACACACAAATGAATATGTACTCCTGGAGATCACAGTAGGTGCAAACCTGGAATACACTCAGGTTGTTACAAAGCCGACAGACAGAGCAATCACTAGTCCAAGAGCCAGGCGACACCCATTACTGAATGAGAAGACAAATAGGAAAACGACAAAATGTAAAGAAGTTAAGAGGCACCACGGCCTGAGTAGTATACGTAATAAATGGCATGAAAAAGACACGCTCATTAAAACTGAAACAATAAGCACTTCAGGAAAGATATTTCAAGCCTTGAAATTCCATTTAAAAAAAAAAATTATTTGGCAATGTTATCTTTAAAAAGTGCAGAAAAAGTATAGCTTAAAAAGGGTACAGCATTAAAAAGTTTTCCCCTAAAGAAAGAGCTGAGTCTGTGCACATCAAGCATTCCTGACTTTTCGATGCACTACAGTTACTAAAGTATAATATAATTTGCATAAGAGAAAAGGTGCCTGACAAGAAAATGCTGTGCCTTGGAACGGGATGGATCTTTCAGCACCCATCAGCACTGAGAGGCATCAGCAGTTGGCAATAAGTCCTCAAGTAGATTCACCAGACTAATGATTATCAGTAAGAGGTGAATGTAGGATTCCCAAAGGAAAAGCAAAATGCCTAACAGGTCCCCTGAAAACCCACCAGGTTTTGCTTGCTTGTTTGTTCTTTTTTGTTTGTTTAGAACTGCTTTAGAAACACTTTGTACTCTATCTGTAACATAAATATTTACCTATAGATCTTATTATGTTAGCCTTAATATATTTTACTGAATGAAAAAACCAAAACCAACACATGCTGCCACTGATTTCAGCGGTTCAGACTCTTGAAAATGAGCCAGTAAAGTTCTCTGGTCCCTCAACAGCTGTTTCCATCAGATTTCTACTCCTCAGAGCCCAGAACAGCTCGATTTCCAAGTACAACACGGATCTCTCTCATGAGTAGCAGTAGTGTAACCACAGTACTAAGTTCCTAATTCCTGCTGACCTTTTTGGTGCCTATGCTTCACTTGGCAGAAGACAATCTCCCAAGAAAATACTGCCTGTTTAAAACTTATTAACAATTGTATCAACAACCAAAACAATACTCTCCTTGCTTCTATCCTTTGTCTTAAGTAATGGAATACATGGCAAAATTTGTTCTTTCTTAACCAGCCGATTTCCTACTCTAACATTACACCTTCTCTATAGTTTTTCTTTCCTATCAATGACACCTGTTACAACAGCACTGTTCAGAATTCCGAGCGTAGTCCCCTTTTGTAATACAATTAATGACAAACATTACAAGAACCATTTGCGTTGTGAAGACAACATGAATTCAATGGGGGAGAGCCCCCTTCTTCATCAGTTAGAAGACTTCAACCTCTCAAAAGGCAGCCATCCTTTGTTTTTGCTCTCAGCTGTGAAAGCTGAATTGCAGGATACTTTGGTGATTGCAATGTCACGATGAGTCACTATGTTCTTCCCCACTCACCTTTCTCAAACTCCAAATTCCATCTTCCCTGAGAATAGGGCCAGAAATAACAATTAAAATAGCAAACGTCTTCAGAAAAGTTGCACAAAATTTATGTCCGGCTGCCAAAGTACATTTTGCTACACTAAAAATTTTCCCAGTATTCCTCATTTTGCAATCAAAATTCCCTCTGAACTCCATAAAGTAGATGGGATGGACGATGGATAAGACAGACAATGACAAAGGGAGCAGCCGACATATACTGCTCATGTCAGCTCAAAGAGGAGACTGGTGAAATCTGAGCTTTTAGTGATGGTGTCCAATGGACAGAACTAGAGGAATAAGGCATCCTAGGACGAGGGCTGCCACCTCCAGACGGCTGAGTCCTTTTCCTCCAGTTGATTCAGGTTTGTGGCTATGCGCGATTCCTCCCACTTCCGGGAGCACGTGAACTGTGGCAACGTAAAGAAAAGTCCCAGCAGAAAAAAGCATAGCAACTCCGGTGGCATTGACTTCTGAAAGGGCTTCTTTGCTGCTCTGTGAAATGGGGGACAAAAAAGGGGTAAAAAATCAGGATAAGAAGTTCTTCAATCAATAATAAGAGTTCTACAAAGGTCCAGACGCAGTAGGATTTTTACCAACTTCAATTCTGTGACAACGGTTCAACGTGAATTATCTTTTCCAGCTACCTCACAGCACCATGTAAAATATCAAAATGACAAAGTGTTTTGAAAAACATAGAATTCAGACTGCAAAGCCATAAAGCTGAAGAAGGACACACTCAGAACTTTTTTTCTTTTTCTAAACAGCGCTCAAATAAAATGTTATCCTTTAAACAGCTGCTGGTGATCGGAGCAGGATTTGCTAGATTTAAGTCCCAAATCACCATTTTTTCAATATCTCATTTAAGCATACAAGTGAACAACCAAAACCTTTCCAGAATTTCCATGCAAACTTCATAACGAAATGTATCTTCTGGATCAAAAAACAAAAAAGAGCACCTCTTCGTATTCATATGAGGATTAAGATCTTGTTATGCATCATTAAATGTAATGAAATGCAAAACTGCTCACATGATTTTCAAAATGCTTCTTGAACGGTCTCCAACCCAAGTATAATGCTAGCTCTTTGGTACACTCAAGCTACTTTTCTGAAGAGACGCTTCTTCTGCCCTAGAACTACAAACCCCCTGTGACAGCCTCTATGCCTTATCAATTCTCTGTCCATTCTGAAGTGCAAAACGCAAAACCGACTGTCATTGAGCATATGTCCAAAGAATGTTCAAACACCATTCTCATTTCTATTTACAAACCCTTTCCTGGTGTTTTCCTGTGCTGCAATATCAGCTAAAACTCCTTTCCAGCAAGTAAAGGGATTAGCCTAAATGATTTACTTAATCTTTCCTCTCATGCCTTGAGTTTCATGAGACCATATTTTAAATTCTGTATGACACAGCTCCATAGTGCGTCACCAGGACAGCCTACAGAAGCCAGAAATACAGGAGCATCACAGAAAATGCAACAAGGGGCAGAAACATTTAATTTGGAGAGAGCTGATAAACTCACGTGCAATGGCCCATGTCACAGACACAGAATCAAGAGAAGACTACGCTTTTTGGAGTAGGAGAGGCAAAAGGGCTGCTCTAGCACAGAGGATTCAACTTCTGACACAGGGTGAAAAAGTCTTTGTACTTAAGACTGAAAATTCTGGCATGATGGAGAAAACTGGCAAAGATTATTTTCTACCTGCACATTAAAATGAGAATACACGCAGCAACACTGAAAATGATTGAAGTATGAAGTATGTAGTTACCAGATGCACTGTGGTATACAAGTAACTAAGTTAAGCTGTCAAGTACAACAGCCAGAAAGGGGGGGGAGGG
>WBMW01005934.1:2462291-2475192 GCA_013396635.1 Penelope pileata
GAAGCTACACAGAGGAACTGTATCACTGGTTCTGACCGAATGCAATTGTTTTCGTTTGTTTGTTTCTTGTAGTTATATTGCTATATTTTTATCTATTAAAAATCACAAACATTTCGATTCTGCTAAATTCTTCAGGCAGTTTGGAACTGTGCTTTATCGATTTCATTTGTATTTGTTCCCCCTAACTCCACCACTAACCCACGTTTTCGGCAGAACAAAATCACAGACCTACCTTGCTTAGCCCTAAGTATGTCACCATGGACATAACAGGTGCTGCCAATGCAAAGACCAGCAAGTGTTTTCTAATTCGATTCCGCTCCAGCCCAGCATGCATCAGGAAGGAAACCAGGCCAAAGGCAGCTGGTGCCTGCAAAAAAAAACCCAATTATTTACTGGTAATACAATCCCTTCTAAAATTACTTGAAACAAGACAAAAACTAAGTTGAAAAACGACTTATTTCACTGAGATGCACATGTATTTGGAACCTACACAGCCAATATACACCCTTTGCATAAACATCACAGGAAAAAAGCTCCTCCTGTCTTCCCTGTTTGCCTGTTACCATCAGAAAACCGTCTAAAAGTTTTTTCCTGAAGAAAGGTCACATGACTAATGCTGAAGCTACTTCAATAACAGAGGTTAACTAGAAGTTTTTGTTAACACTCCAAGTATTTTCAGAAGACTAAATCCTGCAACCTGTAAAACCTTTCATTACATAAATATCCTTCCCATTTTCTGGGCAACAGAGGCAAAAAAAATGAAAAAACCAAAACCTGTGTGATGAGCTTTTTGTCTTTGAATACACCAGCATATACTTCTGTGCTCCGCCCTTTGAGTATGTCTCTTAGAGCAGTAAGAATCCTTTAAAACAATAGAAAAAAAACACACACAAGCGTACACACACACCCCATCACCAAAAACACTAGTTTCAAAAAAATTTGCTTCATAGAACATAACATGAAGCTGCCACATATCTTAATGAGCTGCTCCTCCCCTCATTGCTTTTCAGAGACTTTCCCAACCACTGCAGACAAGGGAGGCAGTAAGACGTCTGAATTTCTTCCCATTCACACCTCATTCAGACTTAGCATCCACCATTTGCTGCTCTGTCATACGTCATAGCAGTGCTTTTTAGTCCTTGAAGCTGTACTACTAATCTGTTCATTTCAGCACTATAACACATTTCCAGATTACATCACTAGGGAAACTTAAGAACTTCAATAATTTCTGAATGCTGTAGCAGGTCTTTTTAAGGCTTACCTTGTGCAACATAATTGCAACAAACACTATCAACTGGACACTAGTCTGAGAAGTAGAAGCTGCTGCACCCAGTGCAACACCATCAGCTGAAAGAAGAATAAAAGTTCCTGGATTATTCTTCCATGTAAAATTCAGCTTCCCCCCTACAATGGCTAGCAGCACAAAACACGTGAGAAGTCTTGTTATTCAAAATTCTATTAACATAAACAGCCCAACACATCATTCACTTCTCCTTGTCTCATTAGGCAAAACAATTCCAAGACCTCTGACAACTCTCAACAGGAGCTCCCATTTTCCCCAAGACCATAAAAAGTATAATGAGAATCTATTCAGTCTTGACACAGGTTGTCAAATTAGAATCAGGATCCTAGTTTCAGTTTTCGGTCTAGAAGTGTCTTCCTCTCTAAAACAGACAAGCTGCTTCAGATTCTAAATATTAAAAGAACATTAATTACTACTATCCAAACTAATGTTTAAATATAAATTTTACTTTTGTATCATTTAACAAATATATTGTCTAAATGAAATAGGAAATTGATACTGTATTAATCCTTAACATACAGACACTTCATTTAGTGAAATAGTATCTTTGGATAAAAATTTTAGGACATCTGCACAGTAATTTTCAGCAGGGGAGATTAAAAAGCATGCTTATGTTACATAACATATAATGAAAAATTACAACATGAACATGGGCTGACTGCAGTATGTATGTCACCCTTTCAATCCCTGCAAGTCAACATGAATGTGTTTTTGTCAAATCTTTGAGCTCCACTCTATAAACTCCTTTCTCCACAAGACAGTCCTATTGTCTTTTTAAAATGAGTATTTTAAGAAAAAAAAAAAAAACACAGCTCAACTGACAAGCAAACCCAAAGATGTGCCACATTACATACGAAATGTGTAAGCATATATTGAAATTTTGCAGCCGAAGTAGCCAGCAAAGGAACTGGACAAGCAGAAATTGAGCATCACACAATCTTTTTGGATGGGAAAACACAGCACTTAAAATTCCAGGAAACATTCTGAGTATTGGAGTATGTTTTCTCAGTCACTTTTGGTGAAGAATCTTAGTATCTTCCTTTTTTTTCCTTTTTGATTTTGTTATTAAAAAAGCCATCTTCAAAACCAAAATGCAAGTGTTTCTATCACATCCAGAGACAAGCCGCACAGCAACAGAAGTGGTGCTGGAGTTCTAATGACAGGTCCCACATTACCTGCAGCATGGACCACTAATCCCAACGTTGTGGTGATTTTGGAGTTGCCTGATCTAGCAGCTTCTGGATCTGAAAGGGTCATGAAAAAAATCAAAAATAAAGAGAATAAATACACAAATTATGCTGGAAGAAAATTTCAAGTACCACTACACATCTCTACCTGCGATAAGCAGCTTAGGAAGCTGCATTCATAACTATCAGCTTTTGTATTTCTGCATTCAATTTACTATAAAATTGTTTGATACTTCACACCTTCAAATCACCTGAAGTTCCTTCAACAAACACATGACAGAATCATAGACTACTCTTTGCAATTTACAGAAATCACTGATACAGGCAGTAGTTGTTTTTCTTAAACTCCTGAAACTAAAATTTAAAGTTCTTGCTGGCAAGGGGAAGACAATCTAGCTTTCTAGTCTCAAGCTCCTGGGCTGCTAACAAGGATCAGGATTCTTCTTCCCCAGTTCTCCTTCAGTTGACAACGTGGGTCAGTCTCTGTTTCACCAATCCTCTAACAATTCCTTTTAAGCAACGAATTCTATTTGTTGTGAGGGCAGTTGCAAAGATTTCCCTCCAACATTATATACCACAGAGAAGAAATAGCAGACAGTACTGTTTTTGATTCAATGCTTTGACTTCAACTGTTTGACAACTACTCTAAGAACATTTGCAGGTTAACTCATTATACTGCACAACAGGGTAATATCCACTGCTATTGGAATCAGCCGTGAAACCGCTACGAAGAATCACTGCAATGAACAGGACAGCTAAATCCTGTGCAAGTATAGAATCACCTTATCATTAAGCTGCTTAATTCCAGAATACTTCAAAAGATGTTATTTAATTACACCACAAGTACACATTGCTACCTTAATAAGTCTGCACTACTGCTAAAAGAAAAAATCCTGTTCCTTTCCTTCTGCCTGTCCCCCTCTTTCAGTCTCAGATCAGGCAAGTGAGCTGGCTAAAAATTAATGCACTCTCTCCTGTCAGAATGGTCTTCTGAGTCAGGGGGAGCCTATGTGAGCAACTGCATTGGATGACCACGATGATAAGCCCAAGTCAAACAGGACTCTTAGCAAAGATCATATTTCCTCAAGTTCTTCTATTGCATTTCCTTTCAATCTGTGCAGGACCGACCTGAACAAAGAACTCAAAGGGATGGTCACATTCAAACTAATACCTCCATTCCAGCCAATAAAATTTTCTCTAGTTTCCAGAAAGTAAGATCTAGCCACATGGAGAGAGCAAAACTATCAGGCACTGGTTTAAATGAGAAATTTTTCTTCAGTAGCTTTAGGAAACATTACAAATACAGTAGTGTATTTCTTGTGATAGAGGCACAAACCAGACAAAACTTTCCTTAATATCCTATTTCATAATGCCCATCTCTAACACAGACCACAGTCAATTTTTTCCTGGTATTTGCTCTGATCAGAGACATGGAAAAGGGTCATAATATGTACAAACCATGGATTTTCCTGACAGTGGCTCACTCAGCTGCCTTTGTCATCCTTACTGCCAGGGGGTTTTGCGTTTTATTATTTTTTTTTTTTTGAAAGTCTACAAAGATGAGTTAGCCATGGCTGTGGCTCCACTGACCCTTCCGTAGCAGTGCAAAACGGCCCAGTCCCCGCACTTGCCCCCCATCCGTCCCATCACACTGACCTCACACAATTATTTCTGCAGCTGCACCATAAATTGCCAAGCACCCAAACAAAACATACAACCCCCTTCCTTTTTCTTGGGGTGTGCGTTCCTTGATTTGGGAAGGAGAAATTCCACTACGAGAACAGATTATGTGGAAAAAATGAGCAGTCAGAGGCAATAAATACCTTTCTCCATGACAAAATACCTTTGGTGCATTTATGCTACAGCATGAACATGAAGCTGCAGCAGAAAACAAAGGCAACTGTGGGCATTTGGAGGATCCTGCAGTGAAGGTGAGAAATCTGTGGACTTCAAAGGAAGCATTTTGAAGTAAGTGAGACTGTAGACCAAAACTGGAGTCCAGCTGCACAGGTACAGCAAAGGACCAGAGCTTAAATCTAGCTGCTTATGCAGCCTTGTGATAACTGTGTTCTTTAAAAATTTTACTTACATGTTTGACAACTAAATAGGAAAAATAAATGAAGGCAAGACTAACCTCAAGTTTTTTGAAATGCCAAAGAAATCCCCTGTGGGTGATACGGTAAAACAGACAATAACTCACGTGTCAGGTCACCCTCCACCCCCACATTACACATGCTTGCACAGTTATTTCATATTAACGAAGCAAGCTCTAAATTATGCTGGATTCTAGGACAGATTTCCAGCAAAAACATTTCAAACAGATCCTGCTTTAAGTTTGTGCAACACCTACTGAAATTCTGGACATGAACGGTCAAATTCAATCCCAGTAGCATTCAAGAAACTGTATCTCACTATTAGAACAAATGAGCAAGTCTAACTAAGTGTTTCTCTACTTACCATCTGTAGAGTGCACATGAGAGCTGCCTATCTGGTCAACCAGCAGCATGAAGACAAAGCCCAGAACAAGGGAAACACCAATGTATGCATGCAACCTGGAATGGTCATGGCCGTATTCATGTACATCAGCGATTTTTGCGACTTTCTCTGACTCCATCACATGCTGCATCTCACTCGCTGGGTGATGCTTTCCTGGGGCAGGCAAACAAACAGGTTAGGAGACAGTGGACTAAACACGGCACGGTCACTTCTTTCCCTCCTTTGCTCCAAGTGTTCCTCATGCACTCTTAAACAACACACAAGTCATTGCTTAAAGTTTCTTCTAGCCCAGTTTCCTAGGAAAGCACACATTTGTCTGGTTCAACAAAGTTCCAGCTGATGTAGGTGAAGAATCATGTCTAAGCCTTCCTTCTGCCAGCAACACACAGAAATACACTGTTAGAAAGGTACGAGCAAAGACGAGGAATAAGGAATTTTGAATTAAGTCCCTAACTACTGCATGGCACACAATGCACATCTGATTTCTCAGCTTCAGACTCTATGCTCATCTGGATCACCTATTCTTTTTATCTCCCTACAAGCCTTGTCAGAGACAAACCTTTATGCAAGAAAACCCTTTGAGTGAAGCAGAACAGGAATTTTATGTTCCTTGGTATACTTTTTATAACAAATAGTTGCAGCTCCATGGCAGGCAAGGCACTTTACACGCAAGTACTGTTCACGTTTGCAATAGGGAAACAGACACAGTAAACCTACTTCCACATCTGATATCTCAAGGCTCCGTCAGATGTTTGAATTGCATGCTGCACTCCAAGGCCCTGATTTACCTACCATTCATACAAGTCACCTCCACTCCAGAGCAGGGAAAACGCTTACAAACCCATTTGTAAATCTCTTTAATGTTCTGCTGTGAAACTGCTGCTGCTTCTGTTTCTCTGCTAGACTCAATGATAGTATCGTAATCTCTAATTATAATTGTTTTTGTGTAATCTAGACTTCCCTCACACTTAGGGAACATAGTTAATCACATAAGCAACCTTCTGGTATTTACATGGGAAGTCTTAAGAAAAATTTGTTTCTAAAAAAGAAAACAACATCAGGAACTCCATTTGAAAAGCTCCACTGCCCTAGAAAACACAAATACCACAGTGCAATATAAGGAAGCACAGTGCAATATAAGGAAGCACAGTGCAATATAAGGAAGCAGGTGCCACATTAATTTCTACTTCCTCACCCAGCAACAGACAGTACTGTTAAACTGCAAACAAGAAAATGACTGTCTTGCTCACACGTTTGATTGGGAACTCCATTTTCTCTTTGAGGTTGTGATGTTATTTGTTCTCATTGCAGCCTACATTGATACTTTTGTATCAACAATCTCTCTTGTTCTGATAACAAGCAACCAGCCTCAGATGCAAACTGCACTTGAAACTGGGCAAAGACAGACCATGTATGTGGATGTACTTAAACTATATACAGCATATACTATGTACTACGTTAGGCCTCACTGTTTCCTTAGGTATACTTCTAGATTTAATGATGTAAATGAGCACAGCTGCAAAAAACGTACTGAAAGTTGCTAAGTTCTAAGAATCTTAACTTTGAATATCCTGATTCTCTAAGAAGGATATCACATGTATTTTTCTAGTTAATTCCATAGTATCTGTGAAATTTGCCTCCGCAATATAAGAAGAAATAAAATCTCATTCTCTTGCTTCTCTAACAGATGAAAAAAATAACTTAGGATTCGATTTGCAAGTGCAATATGCTGGGGAAAATGACACTACAAATTGAACAACAGAAAGTAGAATTATCTGAAAGAGACCATTCTCTTAATGTCACATACATATTTCTTTAAAGACAGAATAACTTAGTTCATAATGTGAGTTCAGAATTGAGCCTGAAGTCATCTACAGAAAAAATTCTGACATTCCTACTGTGGTAATGCCTGTCCCTCCCACCCCCTCAAAGTATATACTATACAAATTGGAGTTTAATAGCTCTAAACATCTGGATGTAGATGTCACACGAACAGAAATACACAGGTGTTCACATTAATTGGACTTACTACTAGCCATACCATTAGAAGAAAATTTATTCCACTTAGAATTAAAATGGAATGGAGAGCAAACCCACAGCTACAGCTCCTTAGAGACATCCTACATTACAGCATACTAATTACTCAGAGGTTCTTCCACTTCTTGATACTGGATGATTTTATGTATTACTGTCTGTTTATTTTAAATCTAGAGTAAAACAAATTAGTGGAAACTAAAGAACAATAGGTTAAAGTGTATTCTTAAAAAGGAACGTAAAAGGGTACTGAAGCAAGAAAAATATGGTAGCACAAGAAAAACAGTATTACAATTATCTCTCAACTACAGATGAGGAACAATGATATACCAAACAACTGTTCAGTTCTCTACAGTCTTGACTTAAAAGGCCTTTCTCCTGGACCATTAAGCTGCTGCTGTTTACCTTGTGACAAATATCTGATAATGAGCACACTGGAAGTCTCATGCACACCATGGTAATGTAACAGCACCATGCTCCAAGCTAAAGCAAGATTTAAAACGTGCTCCTCACAAAGCCAATGAGCCCCAGCTACTTAAAATCGAGGTTTCTCCAAGATCTTTTGGATGTGTAAGATGTGCTCCCAAGATAGAAATGCCTCCTACTGTGTGAATTAGGCCTATGTAACCATGATTTTCAGTCAGTTGCATTTAGGTCACTTAGTTCTAACTTGCACAGCCCATCACAGAAACTAACAGACTGCTGTGGGCAATACAGCACAGCTGCCATCCAGTGGTTTTTCTCCACACACATAAGAAACTATTCATACTTAAAGTTCTTCTGTTTCTAAGGAGACTCTTAAAATGGCAAGTAAATGTAGATCTATAAAACACTTCAAGCAGCTGCTAAAACAAGCAGTGATCTAACTACAAAAAGCAACAGTGAACAGCCCACAAGCTCTTCCTCCCCCAGAGGCATCCCTACACCTCTTGTCTGAGGTTCCAGTGAAAGTTAAAGTTTAACCCACCCCACAATAAGGAACATTACTATGATCTAGCATAACAGGCTGTGGTTCCATGAACAGTACGGTACACTAGACCTGCAACTGACTGCTCAGCAGGCATCACCTGATCCACAGCTCAATCACGCTGCTCTGTCAAACCACCATAAACAAGCAGTATCTTATCTATAGCAGTTCTGTGATTTTATGCTGCTTTTGCATCATCCTGCTGTGATGCTCTCTGCCAATCTCATGTCAAAAGCCCGAAAAACAGACCCCAGTAAATCACAGAACCACGGCCTAAGTTATCTTGAACGAAGCCATCTACAGACACAGTTTTGGTTCTTACCCTCCAAGATGTCCTCATAGAGCGCATGCACTCCCTCCGGCACGATGACGGCCAAGGCAGTCCCGCACAGCAGCCCAGCACCCAGGACAGTCACCAACTTTAATCGCTCCTGCAAAAGAGCACAAAACATGTATCACCTTTAAGAAGGAAAATTACTCTCCCCCATTAATAGAGGTCAAAGAGTAGGAGAGGAGAGAGAATGATCCACAAAACCTCTTGCTGATTCTTATTCAAGAGTGAACATACCCAGGGTGGGACACAAAATTGAAATAGGAAATGAAAGCAACAACCCATCAGATTAGCAACACTAGGGGAGAAATGAAATGTTACATACTTGAGAACAGCAAGGATTGGTATATTTGGCAATAATGATTATTTGGGGCTACTTTACCCCCTCAAACCACAAAGCCTACAGAGACAAAGGACTATGTCTGAACCAGAGCATGTTTGCAGTTCTGTGTTACCTCCATTCTGGTTTCATTATCAAATTCCTACTAGAAACCACACTTAAGCATGCAAGTTCCTTAAAACCCCACCTCAGTCTGGCACAACATACAACAAATTACCTGTTTCCCAAAAAGAAAATACAAAACTCAATTACCAGAAGTCAGGAAAAAGAGCCAAAATTATAACCAACGCTGGAGATAGAAATAAGTTGGTCAAGTACGAGTACAACCCACTAAGTCAACTGTGTTTATAGAAACACTGAAAACAGCTACGGAAAGTTTTGAGACAGCTGGTTAGTTTTGCAAATTTGTAATTACATCTTAATGAAAATCACATAAACTTAATGCTTTTATCATGTAGTAAACAAAGATAGGTTAGTTCATATTCCACAAATAGTTTCTACAACGTACTTTAAAAAAAAAAAAAAAAAAAAGCACAAGAGGCAGATACCTGCTACTGTAAGAATTATCTTCCTAGTTACATTCTAATTCTGGAATAAAACAAACAAAACAACACCTTAGAGACTTGACTGCTGCACCATTTGACTAAATTCTGTTTTACCAACTTCAGATCAGTCTCTTTTTCCTTCCTCATGACCACAATACTGACAGGCAAAAGTCAAAGTCATGCACTGAAAATCCACTTATCTAANCAGCACAAGAGGCAGATACCTGCTACTGTAAGAATTATCTTCCTAGTTACATTCTAATTCTGGAATAAAACAAACAAAACAACATCTTAGAGACTTGACTGCTGCACCATTTGACTAAATTCTGTTTTACCAACTTCAGATCAGTCCACTTATTCTTTTTGTTTCCTCGTGACCACGATACTGACAGGCTAAAGTCAAAGTCGTGCACTGAAAATCCACTTATCTAAGCATCTAACAGACTCCAAAGTGTGACAACTTGCAGAGGTTGCTTCTCACGATTTCTGTAACAGCCTGTAACATACCTCATTTAGTAATCACTTAAATCTAGACCCTGGTAACAATTGTGTACCACATCATTCGTGGCAGAACCATCACCTCCCACACACAATGAGATGCGTGGCAGCAGATGCAAACATTCAGTACTGAGGTCCTGGAGACAAAGGTCAGCATTCCAATACCAGGAAACCGCTTGCAGCATGTCCACGTTACACCACCTGCTCTCTCACCCCCACTGCAGTGACACGTGGGTTAAGCTCACCTCAATAGGTGATGTTGGCACTGAAAAAACAGGAGGCTCTAGAGAGATGCACACGACTAGCTTTGTGACAGCAAGCCAAGCGTCACCACAAGGAAACAAACAGAGCATTAGCGGGGAGAATTTGCGTAGCAGCATGCACGAGATGAAAGTGCTTGTGAAGTTTCCACACACGCGCACCGTACAGTCACATGACAATTAAAACAGCGGCAATCCAGAGGAAAACAATCTTTCACACCCACTGCTCCTAAAGCAGTTTTGCCAAATTACTGCGTCTCAAAATGATAACAAGATGACTTTTACACTGCAGCACTATGACCTCTTCCACGCTGTGTGCGCGTGCTCATTTGCATGTCCACGTATAAAAGCACTGCCAAAACACATCTCAAGTACTGCTGTCGTATTACAACTGCAAATACAGAGCACTGCTTGAATTTGGACACTTGTGACTTCTTTTAAAAGTGCATGAAAAATAATAGATGAATTATTCAAGAGAAGTCTGCATCTCCTTCTACACAAACACTTGGAAACAAATACAGCAATCTAATAATCACAGCTTATGCAGACAGGGAAAAAGCACAGAGTTTAATCCAAGAAATCAAAATATTTCAGCTCCAAAAGAAGAGCAACAGAGTAAATAGTGCTAAAAAATACATGGGAAAATCCTCAATTCCTCAAATCAGCAAGCTGCTCTGTATTTCTCAGTTTAAACCTTTCAATCTTTCACTTGGACCTCACAAAACCTCACTCCTGCTTTCAGCAGGAAGCACTCCCACTGCAGCCAACCCTGTGAGCCTTTGTTACCCAAGCAGAGGATTCCAACTGCTAGGACAACTTTTTAATTTGGGGCATTTAGGCTGTAGCTCAAGTGCACCTCCAGAACTGTCAGAGTGTGGTTTCTGCCCAGGGTCAGCCTAACAGAGAGCAGTACGCAAGTCAGGATCCAACTGGGTGCACACCTGCACCCAGGAATGACGTGAGGACCTCCTCCATCTGCCCCTTTTCACCATGGATGCTTAGCTACACCTGGCTTTGCTCGAGGTTCGTAATTTCAAGAATATTCAAGTCTGATTAAAAGAACAGAAACCAGCATGAAATCAAAACACAAAGATCCGTAGTTAAAACTCATCTAAAGAAATGTATTAGCAGTAATGAATAAATCCATTGCTCTCTGGTGTCTGGATTTATCATGCACATCAGCAATGTTGGTTTGCTCCTTAACCATTGCAAGCAGCCAGCAGGAGGAGGCATTTTTCTCTCACTGAGGTCACCTACAAAACTTTTTGCAAACCACAGAACACACAGTCCAATCGTTTCAGTTTAAAATCCTCCACGTTGCACAGGGCAAATAATCATTTTCAACAAGACAATTACAACTCCTAATTAGACACTTCCAGGACTAACGAGTGTTTGCATACAACATTTCCAGAGCTCCTTTTCTAAACCAGCAGAGCACGTGGATTCTAAAAAAAAGCAAGTTTAAGGCAGGAGTAGAACTGAATTAAGAATTCCTGAGAGTTTGCGATAACACAAAGACCTTGCTTGTATATGTCTGTGTTGTGCACATACGAAAGGAAATACAAATCCATATATACGAAGTTTTTTTAAAGACAGTATTAGCATGCAGGCTCTGTTGTGATAGGACGAGGAGAAACAGTTTCAAACTAAAAGAGGGGAGATTTATACTGGATACAAGAAAAGGTTTTTTTATGAAAAGGGCTAGTAAAGCACGGGAACAGGTTGCCCAGAGAGGTGGTGGATGCCCTGTCCCCACAGACACCCAAGGTCAGGCTGGATGGGGCTCTGAGCACCCTGACATAGCTGTAGGCGTCCCTGTACATTGCAGGAGAGGTGGATGCATGACCTTTAAAGGTCCCTTCCAACTCTAAGGATTCTACAATTCTGTGCTAGGCAGCATTCTCAGCAAATTTGCAAAAAGACCTTTGGACGCTTCAGGGCAAAATTGAGTTTTGAAGAGCAAGAAGGTGGCTTTGCTGCCTTGAAGTTACGTAAGGCAAGGTCCACCAAACAAAGCACTAGCAAAACAGAACCAGGCTAACGTTGATGCAAAGATTCCACAGTGTATTCTCACCTTTCAACCCGGTTAGTGAACCGTACTGTTACCAAAACAAACAGCCTCTCCTTCCACGCTGTTCAGAGTTCACTGCTCCCAAAGCCCCCTCTGCACTGGGGACCATGAGGCCCACGGACGGGTTCAGGAAGCCCTGGGATCCCACGGCGGGTGTCACACTTCCCTTCCAACACTGCAGTCACCAACAGCAGTGTGGGCCCCCGTAGAAACGAGAAACATCCCAACAAGTTGACAGCTGCCAGCGCACCAACACCTCCTCGGGGCCCCCGGGGCTGCCCCACTCCCCTCCCATTGCCTGGCGAGGCCCCCCTTACCTCGGAGAAGTTGACAGCCAGCGGGATGATCCCGGCCACGTAGCAGGCCACCAGCATGGCCAGGGACAGCAGGCAGATGGAGCGGAAGTCATCCATGGCACCGCTCGCCGCCCGGCGCCTCGCAGTGACCTCGGACAGCGGCTCTCCCTCCCCGCCCCGCGCGCCTCAGCCCGTGCACACGCCGAGGTCCCAGGAGGAGCCTTCGGCCATGGCTGCCTCAGCCCCGCCGGGCCCGGGGCCGCTCCGCGCTGGCACCGCCGCGAGGGGAGGAACGGAGAGCTCCGAGCCGGGCCGGGGACGATCGCGGCCCTCCCCTGAGGCGGTGTGGGATAGGCCGCGCTGCCACGGGGAACGGAGAAAGACCGCACGGGCGCCGCAGGCCCCCCTCCGCCGCCTCAGAGGCCAAGTGGCACCTCCGTGACCTCGCGCTTCCCCTTCCGGGTCTCTCCGCCCACGCCAGCGTTACCCCGGCGCCTCCCGACTTCAAGATGGCGGGTGAGGCGGGAAGCGCGGCTCCCTTAGCAAAGATGGCCGCCCCCCGCCTCTCCCGCC
>WBMW01005934.1:2475319-2539668 GCA_013396635.1 Penelope pileata
CCCCTCCCGGCACCCTCAGCCCCCCGCCAGGCGGCGCCCGCGCTCCCGCGCGCGTGCGCGGGGGGCGCTCTGGCGCCGCCGCCTCGATGGTCGGCCGTTAGCGCGGCGCTTCCGGCGGGCGCGGGGAGTTGTGGGGGATCGTCGGGCGCCTCTCAGTCGGCGGCGGAGCAGAGCAGCGGAGCGTTATGGTGAGCCGCACCCCCCTCCCTCCCGCGAGGCCGCGAGCGGCGCGGGCGCTCCCCCTCCCGCTCCCCGCGGCAGTAGGCGGGCGGTGAGCGGGAATGGGGGAGGCGCGCGGGCGGCGGCCCCGGGCGGCAGCACGTGCTGGCGGCCATNCTCGCCCCGCCCCGGCGCTGCCAGCGGGGAGGGCGGCGCGGAGCCGAGCGCTCTGTTCCGTGTGCCCGCTGCCGCCGCCTTCCTCGCCGCGCTCGGCTGCCCTCCTGCTTCCTCCACCGCTTCGCTCCTCAGTTTTGCAGCGAGGCTCTCGGCTGTCCCTTAAAACAAAACGCAGCGGTGCTTCGGGCAAATGAGCCCGCAGCAGGCTCCTGCGCTCGCCCGGTCCCGAGGCACGGCAGCGTTCCCCTATCCCGGGGTCCTTCCTCCTAAGGAGGAGACCTAAACCTGCAGATAAGTCCAGCAGCTGTCGGGCCTGCCGAGCTGTGTCCCCTGGCACCCAGGCCCCCATTCAGCAGGGCAGGTGGCAGCTGCAGGTTGCAGTAAAGAAGGAGCCTCGCTGATCTCTGCCATTTCTTTGCACGTCTGTGGTGGAAAGAGAGGAGCAATTTGAACAGATCAAGCAAAAACATAATTGTTTTCCCTTAACCTAAAATAATGGGAAGTTCCTAAAGAAGCAGTTAAGATGCCATGCATTGATTCTCCACTACCATTGATCCCCATGGCAGTGATTTCAGCAGAGTGCCTGAAGGCAGGCGGGTCCTAAAAGCACTCCTTGCAGGGTCAGCATGGGTGACTGGTGTTTCCTTCCTGTGCTTCACAGCTTTCAGCAGAAGCTGAGACGTTCCTGTTTGCCACAGGGAGAAACAGCCAGAGTAATGGGACCTGAAGAAATACTGGCAATAATTGTGACTTGTTTCTTGATGGATTTTATAGTGGTTACTGCTGGCAGCTCATGGAATCTCGTGGTGTTGCCTGTAGAACAGCTGAGTTACGTGCTTTTTTTTTTCCCTATGATAAGTTTAGAATGTGTGCGTTGATTTAACAGCCAAAGAACAGGAGGGAATGGAGCCTGGGTGCTGACAGGCCAAGAAGCCTAGGACTGTTCCCTAGCGAGATGCCAGGAGGGCACATACAGAACTCAGGGAATGTGATCCAGTTCTGCAGCTCCTCATCAGCTCTGTTTTATCTATGCTTTGCTAGGTTTTGTCAAAGAAACCCAACTTTTTTTCTTTTTTACTACTGAGTGTAGTTAAAAGAGAAATCCGTGCACCTGATCAGCCACCACTAATGTGGTTTTGGCTCATTCCGATGCTAAAACACCAAAGCTTTTTCAGAAGGCGCTGACCTGGCCGATGCACCCCATCTTGTTGCTGTTACTGAGGGATCCTCAGGCAGATGCTCCTGGGAAGTCAAAGCTGCAAGGGTTGGCACCAAGCGCGGTCATCAGGGACCAGCAGAAGAGTTTGCTACCACTCCTTTCTTTCTGGGCTCCTCCAAATCTTCTGCCCTATTAGTTGAGACAGAACTTGAAGAACTGGCAACTGTGTTCCGGGCATGGGAACAGTGTCAGTGATGGTCTAAAAACACGTACAGTTTTCCTACGCATTCTTTTTAAATATTTGCCATTTTCTTCATCGTTGCATTTGGGCACTGAAATGGTATCTGCCCAAAGTGTGGGTCAGGACTTTTCAGAAAGCTGCTTAACTGAAGCCTGATAACCTGCTTTGGTATTCGTTTCCAGTGTGTCTTACCCTGCAGGTGCCTGCACGGATTTTACAACTTCCATGCTCACCTCATACATTAGCACTGAAAGCATCAGATTCAATTAACAGCACTGGAAATGCTGTTTGCTGGTGTGCTTACAAACTTCCTGCGCTGTGCAATGTGTAAATTAGGTCACAGGCTGCATACACCTCAGCCTTCTCACACGTTTGTTTAAATTAACTTGCTGCATCCAGCTGAAACAACGTTACAGAAATCATGCAAGGCGCAGGCTGTACGATCACCAATCTTGCAGAAGTTTACAGACTGACATTGGGAGCAGTTGTCTGTGCCGTAATTACTGGTTCAGTAGAGGCACTGAAGCGTTAGAAATCAGTGCATCTGCTTTGCAGGAAGTAATCTTGAATACACAGTGCAGGTCTGTTGGATCATTTGGGTTACCTTGGAGCTGAGTAATTCAAAATAGCTGGTTGTGTTTAACACCAGTAATAGCACCATTCATTTGGAGCTCATCTTTGCTCTCAAGCTGGGGTGCTTAATTCACACTTGCAGCTTGCATTTGGAATAAAGTCAGTCAATCCATTAGTAGGATAGCTGTTGTATATTGACCATGTTGCCTTGCCTTTTTTTTTCCTCTAAGTAAAAACTGCTATTAAGTGCTCCTTTGAAAAGATGCATCCTTAAGTAATAGTTCGCTGTTTATACACTTTTTTTTTTTTTTTTTTGAGTTATTTGCCTGCCTGGTAAGTTTTGAGAAGGCTTTGCCATCCTAGTCCTCATAGTTATTAACTCTTAAGTGCCAAAGACCTGTGGAAGTGTCACAAAGTAACGCTGGGAACAACTATGGAATGCCACTCCTTCTGTGTAACGATCTCCTGGACAAAAATAGAATTACAGCTTGTTTCTCATTCAGGTAAATAACTTCAAATTTTAAAAAGGGAATTTTTGCAAGTAATCTGGTGTTGTCTTGTTTTGTTTTTCAGTCTCACACAATTCTACTCGTTCAGCCTACGAAGAGGCCAGAAGGCAGAACATATGCTGATTATGAATCGGTGAATGAGTGCATGGAAGGTGGGTGCAGACACTGCATTCTGAAACTACTGTTAAAAGCCTGGTTTTGACGTTTTCCCCAACTTTTGTAGTAAAAGAATAAGCTGCTGTTTGTTTCGAAGATAATTTGCAAAAAAAAAAAAAAATTGCAAAAGTATCTCATGTTTTTTATTGACGAACATTTTAGCAAACTAAAAATAGTTACCCTTTGTTTCTGTTTTTGGCTTAGCTAGATTGAGCCACGTTCAGTTCCTGAGAGTAGGCAACGTTCTTGGGGCTATGCAGCAAAGCTCTCTGAGTGCATTTCATTGCAGGATAAAATTCAAACTGTCTCACTAATTTTTGTGCTAGCCATAGGTAAGATTGCTACTGGAGATGATACATAAAACTGATGCATAATTGGCAACCTGGTGGCATATATACCAGAAAAAAAGCCTTGTGTCTTTGAGAGACTTGGAGAGAAGATTGAAATACTACAGCATGCAATTTGAAAGTTCTCTTAGTATTAAAAACTCCAACTCCAGGAGCTTTGCAAGATAAACAAAAATGTAGTAAAGACCATGAAAGACCTCCATGCTCACTTTTTATATTATTTTCAAATTAATCTGAATTTTTTGTAGACTAGTCTAAATAAAACTCATGTCAATTCATATACAGGCTGGTGCTGTCTCTCTTACCTCAAATAGCCCTGTGTGACTCTTTCATCAAGAACGATCTCTTTACGAGATTGGAGCAGCTTTATGTGACCATAGCTGTTCTGTCTCAGGTGCTTGTACAGTAGGAATACATGCAGCAGTTGCTGTCTTAAAATCATTAGAAGGAATTTCAGATTTCAGTTGGAGCTTATTGTGCAGACCGCTTAAGCCTGTGACAGAACTGAAACTTTCTTGTCTAGATGGTAATGTTTCCTGCATCTTACTTTGAAACTATGGTATTGTGTTTCAGTGCAAATAGCTAGAACAAAAGCGTTTCAACTCCGCAAATTTGGCATAAGTTCACATCTGTTTTCGTGGTAGTCACGTCTTAACTTTCCTGACATTTGTGGTCCAATGTCTGGAAAAAAACAAACAAGAAAACGAGCAAATAGAGGTATTTTGGGTTGTTGTTATTTTGAGCTTTTTTTGTTTGTTTTGTTTTCCCCAGTGCTGGCATTATTGCATTATCAATCTTTCTTTCCCTCTGTAGGAGTCTGTAAAATGTACGAAGAGCATTTGAAGAGAATGAATCCCAACAGTCCATCCATTACATATGATATCAGCCAGTTGTTTGACTTCATTGATGACTTGGCAGACCTCAGCTGTCTTGTGTAAGTTCAGTTGAACAAGTCCCTTTCGGTGGCTTATAGAATTCAGAAGTCTTCCATATGAATTCTTACATCTTATCGAGACCGACTGGCATCTGTTTAAATTGGGACTGGATCCGCTTTTATGCGGTTGGTCCGATTCTTAAGGAAGCAGAATGTTTAAAGAATTTTATTCAGCTTAGGGCTGTCTTATCAGTAATGGGATAATCTGCAGAAGTCACTTGCAACCAAGTGCTGCATCTTGATCAAAGTAAACAAGATGGAAGCTGCTGTAAATCCTGATTAAGTGACTGAGGACCCTATCAGTCCTCAGAGACCCCTAGCTCATGGTTTTGGTGCTCTTGAGAACCAGAGACTGTGTTGTATTCACATCTGGGTGTTAAAGTTGTAGGCAAACAAAAGTGGTCTCGAGTGCTTTCTATTCTGATTGTACTGTGAAATCAGATGTTGATTTCAGTATTTAGAATATAACTAACATTGTAAGTAAGCTACTTAGTCCAGATCCTGGCTGATTTTATACCATAAGTTTCAGAGTAATGGTTTGCTAAGATCAAAATTCTAGGATCTCTTTTTAAGCCAGCACATATCTAGTACAGACATCCCTGCAGCTGTAAATCCCCGTGCAGGTATTGTGCAGCTGCACACTGAATGGTCTTTGCCAATTAGTTCCAGTTGAAAAAAAAATTTTAAAATGAGCATTGGATTGTTTTCCTTTGCTTCCAGCTGTACATACAGAAACCAACCGTGTTACTGATAGTGACCTATTACAAATGCCATTCACTGAAGTTTTCAGTTGAATAAATAAAATGCTATTACAATTTCTGCGAAGTTACCTTGTTCTGCCATGCTTGGTTTTCTGGTGCCGTGCTGCTGGGCTGATGCAGTCTGAAAGACATACTTTGTTTTAGCATATTTAACAGACCGAAGTTAGCTGCTTGCTTTAGGAAGTAGCAAATGGTTCCTACAACAGAATTTTCGGTTCTTTGTTACGGCTACAAACAATGTCACGCCAGAGTCTGCTTCAGCTTGTAGTTTTCCACCAGATGGCACACCTAGCACATGCTGTACCAGACGTGCTTCGTGTTCATGGAGATTTGTAAAATACACAATACCTCATCTTGACATGCAGCATTAAGAATGGGTTTGGAGGGAGAAAATGAATAATTCCTGAAACTAACCTTCCTTATACTGCAGTGAAATTTCTAGTATATTGGTACACGTTAAAACTCTTTCTGTGGTCTTGAAGATGCCGTGCCAGGTTTTAAATATGGCTTTCATAAAAACAGTACACTCAGGGTTCATTTTCTTAAGTAAGAACTGCAAAGTATTCTGTATTTATGCTTAGCTGCTTATCATTGACTGTCTTACTGCTCTTACTTGATGAGAAGTACCTGTACCAAGATTTAGAGGCTCACTGGGACTTCAGTAATTCCAGAAACATTCACTGAAAGTACCATCTTATTCAAAGAACATTCAACTTTAAGGACAAAAGGGGAAAGGAGGGCATGAGTCTTCACAGTGCTTTCATTTTTCAGTCTAATGTTGCTTCAATGCAAGTGTCTTGAGTTCTTTGGCCCTGGCAAGAAATCTTGCTAGTAGACTACTTTTATCACCTGTTCCCGAGTAGTGAAGAAAATTAACCTTTGGGTTCTTATTTCCAGCTTCCTTTTTATGAAGTGTCGTTGTTTGTTAGTTGCAGGCTTACCCTTGCTGCCAGAATCATTTGTCATCTATCAGCCTGCCTTTACTCCTGGAAAGTTGCACTTCTGTTACTTTTCCCAAATAATCCAAACAGAAGTGGAATGCTTGAAGCTGGATGTTTGGCTCATTAAGATAAATAAATGAGTGTTTCATGGTGCAACTATTTGTCTCAATTCTGACCTCCAGAATATTGAAGTGCCCTGTTTGCTTTCTCCTATAATTAATTGTATTAATGAATTAAAACCAGAATGCAGTCTCTTAATGCTCTTTGAGGTATTTAGTTCTGTTTCAGGTTCTTACTGATCTGCTGGGTAACTTTAAAAAGTGAACAGGACAAGTCTCTAAGTGGCAATTATCATTCACTTCTGATCTTATGCTCTGTACACAACTCTCTGCCCCATAAACTTGAGGATGTGTAGTTGTTTGTAAAGTCTTTCTGGTAAACGTTCTATGGGATGGACCAATATTACGTTTATTCTTTCCTTTTTCTAGTTACCGTGCTGATACTCAGACATACCAGCCATACAATAAAGACTGGATAAAGGAGAAGATCTACGTCCTCCTCCGCAGGCAGGCCCAGCAAGCAAGCAAATAATGGGGGCACCGTCCTTACGTGGGTTAGGGGGAGGGCTTGGCCAACAGGTGTGTACAGAGTGTAGTAGTGAAAGTTTTGTATTATAGTCATCCTGTTGCCATCTTGTTAAACTCTTTAGTCAGGACTGAATGTATTGTTAGAGCTGCAAGGATTTTGATAGATTTGACCTTTTTTCCAGTGTAAATGGAGAAGAAAGTGGAACATCTTCAGCAGAGTTTTAATTTGTTTTTCATCTGATTAGCTAACGGTCCTACCTTATTTGAACCCTGGGGCTGTTCACATCATACTTCACTACATTTACTGTATGTGCCCTTTTGTGGGGTTTCCAACATTTAGTTTTGTCCTTGAGGCTGTCTTAATGGGAAATAAAAAACGACCTTTTAGTTAAATGTGAGTGCTGAATTTTACTGGGGAAGTGGGGGAGGGAGGTTCCCAAACAATGAATTCTGTATTTCTTGCCTGTTTGCTGAAGAAGGAGGCATGGAAGTCCATATGAGTTGCTCAGTTTTTGACCTGCTAAGTTAACTTCCCTGGCCTCACCTTGGCTGTCTTTCTTGGTGAATCTTTGGGAAACACAGCAACCCTCTTGCTCCTGCACTCTAGACAAATGCCTTCTGAGAAGGATCAAGTTCAGGTAAGCATGCCTGCCCTCTGGGGTAGATGATGGCTAGGAACAGGTTGATGCATCGCATCACAGACCTCATGAATAATTCTACTTCCAAGCCTCCCATGAGAAAGAAATAGGCAAACCCGAATTGTTTTAGCAGGAATCTGGCCCAAACCACTTTCTCTCTGCAAAACATAAGGACCTATCTTCTATGTTCTGCAAAACGTGCCTATATTGGACGCTGCAGGCTTTGTTATCTTGCTGTACTGAAAAAATTAGTGCTGGAATATACATTAGACCAGATGAACAGCAGGTACAGGAGTAGGGCTGGATTGGTGCTTCATGCCTGCATTAGCCTAGAGTCTGTCCACTGTGGGTACAGACTGGAATTTCAGACTCTTCAGATATACACAGCCAAGAGCAGCTCTAGGGTTAGAGGAACGCAGTGCACTTAGCTGCTTAAAACACATCAGTATTTTCTGAAACACCTCACAGCAAACGCGTTGGCTTAGAAGAATCTGAGTTCAAATGGACTGCATACACTAAAGCTTTAGTGAGAACAGCTTCACTGAAGTGGTAAGTAATTGCTGCTGAAGACCTGGAGTCAAGTTACTGGGGGGAGAAAAGCTTAGACGTATCAAGAGGGGTGCTAAACTTTTTCCAACGTGAGTACAGATTGGAGATTAGAGCTGCTAGCTCTGTGATTGAATCAATTCCTTACCACTACAGTCTACCAACTTCAATACATGCCTCCTTTAAAATAGAGATTTTTTTAAAGCATGGTAGATCAATACAGTTACTTAAATCTGGAAATACTTCTGTGTGGAAGCCTTACTTTTATGCCCAAATGCTTAACACAAAATAATTCACTAACCATTGCCCCATATAATGGCAGTCAAATTAATATCAGCAGTGTTATGTAAATGTCTCACGTACCTTATTCTCTCTGGCAAGCAGTAAAATAGCACATGTTCTTTCCTATAATGTTTGGGGTTTATTACTGCTAAGTATTTACTTTTTGTTAAAATTCCACTTTCACAGTGAACATACCAAGTGCATGTTCCTCAAAGGTGGTAAGATGCAATCCTTCAGTCTTTAAGTGAAGCCAAATAAACATCAGCTCATGCTTCCAACATACTTGGAAGTAGTGATTTGATGTTTCCCTCCTGTGAGCTTGTTTGCAATTTAAGGAAATTTAAGGAAAACTAGTCGCATAAGCACTTTCCAGAATATGGAAATGCAAGGAGTATGCTGAATCTGTAGTAATCTAGGGTGTGGAACATAGCACATCTCTTCCTTCAGAGCTAAGTTTAGTCTAATTTTAAAAAATGCTTTGTTTTCTCTTGGGTTTGGTTCTGATACAATAACTGTGCAAACTAAGGCTGGTTAACAAGTACAGAATCCCTCATGTTGGAGCAGAAAGTGGATGATGGTGCTTTAAAGCAGGTGGCAGTGGGTGTTTCTCCCTTAGCAAGGGGACTTTAGGAAGGTATGGGATTTTTTTTTGAATGTAGAGGGTAAACAAGCTTTATCCTTTGAAGGTTAACTCATGAGCTTTTTTTGTTCTTGTGGCCATCTCCATAATTCAGGTTTTAACAGAAGAGGAAAATGCAAGTTCCTCTTGTACCCTTGGAGCCAAACTCTGCCTTCTTCTGATAAAAAGATACAATCTGTAACCACTTTAAGGCAAGGGACTCTGCATCCTCTCTTTTCCCCCTTGTCACCCAGCTGCAACTGCCTGTTCCTTTTCTTTCTCTCAAAATAAGCTACTGGTTAAAATTTCCCGGTGCGCAGTTCTTGAGCTGCTCTTCTCCATATTCCTTTCTGTTTGCCTTTTGCTTGATTAACTATTCATGAAACAACAGGTCTGTTGCTGCTGCGTCTTCCTGATGCGTAATTGATAAGAAAGCAGAATCTGGAGCTACCTGGAATCCAACTAACGCTGCCTTCAGAAATTAAAGAAGAGGGTTATGAGCGTTTGGGAACATAATGTGCTGTTCTATTGGCACTGTACTTAGTCTGCCTCAGGAGGTTAGGTGAAAAATTACTCTTCAATTTGCTTCTTGGAAGGAAAAAAAAGAACAGAATCAAGCTTTTTGTTAAAGCTTTACCCCTTTTCTTCAAGCTTTTTTTTTTTGTGTGTCATCATCTAACTCTGCCAGAACCTTGCAGCATGGGTCTAGAGCAGGTGGAGGAAATGCCAGGCTGTACAGCTCCGTACCCAGAAGATGTGTCACGGAGGACTCCATCTTGTGCCTGCCAGTGCTCTGATGTTTTCTTAGCCAGCTTTACATCTTGGAACGGTTCCTACAGTCAAAGCCTGAGCTACAGGGAGATCTTGGCCTGGAGTGTTTGAGAAGACTGTTCCAAGATCTAAGTGAAGCGTGTCAGCGCAGTTTCAGAAAACTGTGCCTAAACTGCTGCATGCGCAAAGGCCCAGTTCATCTGCCATTGCATGCTCCTGCCGTGTAACAGGCTAGGGCAGAGGGGGAGGATGCCCGACGCTATTCTACTGCTTATTTTTATTACTTCTGATCCAGACCTAAGTCTTGCAGCTAGTTCAAGGACCTAGGTCTGATGTAATCTCACCTGGGTTAGAATTTTAATTGCATTTGACATCACAACATTGGCAGTATTGGTGTTACAGGAGTCCCACCTTGCAGCCTCCTTCGGGATGTCAAGGCTTTTTGAACAGGGCTTGTGAAAAGCAAAACTGAGTTTTTATTCCTCAAGGGTGAAGCAAGCTAGGTGATTAAAATACTTGTCATTGTGTACGGTTTCTTTCCTCATTGCATTTTTTTGAAATACTCAAACCCTGACATCCATGACAATACACCACAAGCACAGCAGGAGAGCAGCATCCCCATTACACCAGTTTGTTCTCATGCTTAGCAACTGTCACATACGGTGAGGATAGAAGTGAAGACCACCTTGTTCTCTTTGCTAGCAACTAGTATTTGTGCTTTACGGTAAAACTTTGCAACAAGAGGAGACTTGACCACTCACAGTATTTTTTAGGTTGGAAGAACTACCAGGTTTTTCAGGTGCATTACAAAGAGGTTAAAAAGTTACCGAGTTGCTGGTTATGATCTCATTGCCAAATGCCAAGCAGCGAGATAGGCTGTGGTGCACTGGAAACATATGGAAGCTTCTTAAGGTGAGTTACTGTCAGAGGGAGGAGGGGAATGCCCCAGCTCTTCGTTTTAGAGTACACAAACAGTTACATACATTTGCAGTTCCCACTGAATTGCAGAGTGTATTGATTTACTGATTGTATTTAAACGGAGCTGTGCTGGAAGAAGTGCACTGAAACAATCCATCAAAAAAGTGAATAAACAGTAGAAGTCAACAGCACTGGATTACAAGTATGAAGTAATTTCAAGCTCTTGTTTTTCAGCCACTATGAAACTTAATTGTCTGCTAGAATCCACTATTGTCTGTCTGTCTACTGGAGAGTATCAAAACAAACTACAAATGCTCTGTCCTACCATTAACATAAATCTGTTGTGGGGGGAGGTAAGGAAATATCTGGGGTGTTGAGGAGCTTTGTTTAGCAGCCCTCCAACAAGAGGCAGGTTGGGGCTGGGGCCTGACCCGGGACTGTCAGTTTCACTGAGCATCGGCACCACTCGCCATGGGTACCCACTTTTGCTTCAAGTTTGAAAGCATTTGCTCCAGTATTTGTCTCAATAAATATAGACGAAGGTAGCACAAATTACATATCAAAACTGCAAGTCTGTTTAAATAGAAAATTATTTTAAAGCTCTGCTATATCAATTGGTTCTCCGAGTTTTGCCTACACTGAGTGTTGTGTGCTGTAGTGTGACTTAGTGCTGGCTGAGCCTAATGTACCATTCATGAGAGGAGCAGGGGAATGAACTGCCACTGAAATACACTGAATGGAGCTGTTTGATTTTGCACAGTACAAGACAGACTCCATTCTGACACATTAATGAATGTTTCATCTTCACCATCTGAATACCACTGAAGTTAAAATAAGCCCCAGCTGGATTTGTTACAGAGAAACAGTGGACCCTAACAATTACATTTCTCATTACTGTAATCCGAGCTACGCCCGTATGAGCAGTTTATCTGGGCACAGCTCCAATGTATAGGTTCTCTTTCTATTCTTCCTGCTTAGCATGCATATGACATTCAAGCAAAACTTGTATGCTGCACATCCCCACTCCACGCCATTGTGAAGCATCAGCACGAGTTTTGCTGATAGTTTTGCACACGTAGTAGTCAGCATTCCACAACTCCTGCAGCATCCTCACAGGCTTTCCAAATAACACTGTTACTTGGCACCGTTGTCTTAGCACCAGCAGTCAGCGACGTGCACACAGCCTCTGTTACTCCACGTAGCTGCTGTGTGCCTTGTGTAAGCCAGCTAGACCTGGAGAAGGGGAAGCTGAGCATGAAAGCTTAGGGGCTGTGTTTCTGTACCTTGCCACTGGCTAAGGGGGAGACTTGCGTGGCCCAGATCTCCAATGCTTCGATCTAGTGCGCCCAATTCCTGTTCAGTATCTGCATCACTCCGCTGACTGGGAAGCACAGGCTTCTGACTTTAAACTCTCATCTTGTTGGTTACCAGGGAGTGTGATTTCACACACACAACACACCCCTGCTGCCCAGGGAGGTCAGGGAACAGCCATCCATGGAGATGCTCACAACCTGACTGACCATGGCCCTGGGCAATGTGGTCTGGCCAGAGCTGCTCTAAGCAGGATTTGACTTCAGGAGGTTTCTTCCAACCTAAGTTATTCATCCTCCTATTGCACTCATTGCTGGAACATCCTGTATCTTGAGAAGAGGGAAAGCTAAGCCTGGAAGCCCTGCTGTGGCCAATTTCACAGAAGCGTTTGAACCCAGCCTTCCCCAGCCCTCCTAGGACAGTGCTGCAAATTGCTGTCTGCCAGGCACCCCTCAGTGGTTGGCATAGCAGGGCCACAGCGCTCACAGGGCTGCAGCAGGTGCTCTGTGTAAACACTACCCAGCAAGTACAACAGCTGCTACCCAGTGACAAAGATAGGGCATAGAACAGTCAGATTTGATCTTGGTCTAAAATTCTCTTTGCAGGAATGAGGGTTCACGTGAGACACTGTATAAAATGCCTTGTCACACGGCTTTAGTCCCCGGAGGTCATCAGACCTTCCACCCAGAGACACCCCTGCCCCCAGAACTCACCCACACACCTTCCAAGCTGCCAACAGATGTAAATATTTCCATATAAAAAGGCCTAAAAATCTGTGATGTTCTTTTAGGAAAAGCTCAAGGACATTGCAAAATGCCAAGGGAAGGCAAGAAATGGACCATGTGTGACAACAGAGAGAAAAGCAGCCACTCCTGCATCCCTGCCTCCATCCCAATGCCCCCTGCTAACCACATTAGGTGACAAAGGCATCCCCATGCAGCACCCAGTGACGCTGTACTCATTGGGGGAAGAGGGAAGCCAGCACCATTAGGACTAGAAATAAGCCCTGTGCCGCACTCCATGTTTAGCTGTGGCTCTCAGGTTCTGAGCAAGAAGATAAACGTGTTAAAAAGATATGAGATCTCGACATACTAACATGATTTCTGAGAGAATTCTTATCTCAAACATCTGTTCCACTGTAATACTGGAAGTAGCAGAACCACCAAGACATGACCGAAGTGCAGCAAGCAGAGGCAGCATTCAACCCTTCCCTTTGAAGAAGAGCATTTCTCAAGCCCATCCCAACCATCTCCAGTGCAGCTTTCCTTGCCTGCGTGTGAGGCTCTTCCAGAATGCAGCTCATCAGTATCCTTCTGGTCAAGGTGAGTTTATGATCAATTTCTATTGACTTTGTGCTAATAGTGCCTTTTGACATTCTTTCTCCAGGTACTTCTCCCCTGATTTCCCATGAAAAGCAATCATTCTCTGCCTCAGTTTTTGAGAAGTTACCAACTTCTTAGGGGTAGTTTCTCCTCTCTACAGGAGGTTCCCAGCTTCTTTCCCTGTTCAAATTTATCTCCAGTTCAACACAGTCACCATTCTGGGTACCTACAGCTCCAAATGAGGTTACCAACCTTTCATACTGCAGTAACATCTCCCTCATCTTAACCAAGAATGAATCATTTAATGCCTCCTGAAGTCACCTCTGTTTTCAATGTTTGCAACACCTTTGATTGTCCATGGTAACTTAGTACACCCTCTATCCCTTTCCCCTGTGATCTCCAATTAAAAGCACTCATACAAAATGAAACAACTTCCATTAGAATGACTTAAAAAGAGGCATGCAAGAATAACCAAGTCATTAGTGTTAATTAGGGCACTCACCTGAGATACCCCCAGAGGACTCGAGGCCTCTCTGAAATGAGGAGAACAGAGACTGCATTAATCACAAAACCACGTTGCTGTGTCTTGGGAGCGAGGCACCCAAATCAGGGCAGCCATAGCTCCAGGAAGTATTTATTTCCCCTCTGAACATCCCCAAGAAGAGGCACCTCCCTCCATCTTTTAATTAGTGAACTAATCACCTTGTTAGCACGTTGCATAGCCGAGGCAGCTGTCTGCTCAGCGTGCTGCCTTCCTTCTATCTCACCCCTCAGACCCAATTCTCCCCAAGCATGGGAACGGTAGGTAACTCGTTTGGTGCTCTGGTTGCTCGTGTGGAGGAGCAGCAGGCAGCAGTTTTTACCCAGATGCCTCAAATAAAACACTTTAAGCTCAACAGGTCTGAGTTCTCCTTTTAAACTCTTTCAGTAGAAAATTCATGACTACCTCCAGGCAGGCTGTCATTAGAAGTTAGATATTACTTCTATCTTGTTGCAGAGAGAAAAGTCCAGCTTTAAAGGTACTTGACAGGCAATTCAGACAGAAAAAACTACGTCTGTGGCTTGCCCAGGCTCTCCTGCAGCAACCAGAGCAACGTAAAAGTAAAATCCCCAGACCAGTAACAGCTGAGGCAGCTCCACACAGAGCATCTTCGTCCAGCTCCACCTCTCCCTTGTTTCCCTCACTCACACACTGATGCCAGCACTGACCTCGCTGATATTGCCTGCCTTAATTTCCACCCAGCACTGACCCACCACAACTAGGAATAAGCCAATAACTGAAGCAGAAAGAAGATCCTCTGAGGACTGGAGCTCACTGCTCTTCCTCATTGCTTAGACGAGCAGTAAGTCCTGTCTAACCCTTTACAGAGACTGCAAAGAGAAATCCATTAAAGGCTGTTAAATCCAAGGATGCTACCTGTGGCTCAGGCTGTCGATAAATCAGGAGATATCAAGAATGTTTTGGCAGAGTAGCACTGCGCAATTGCCCTATTCTTACATTTTCCCCTGGACCCTCAGTTTTGGTCACTGACAAAAATAGGCCAAGGGAGTAGGTGGAGCTTTTGTCCGACCAGATAAACACTCACAGTATTTTGGTTTCAATTTTTTGTTTCTTTTTTTAGCTTGGGTAATGCTTTCCACAGATGTTTTGCAGGGAAGATGGAAGAAGGTATGCAGATCCCAGGAAGGTGAGGAGTTGCCATAGGTAGCATCTTCCTTGTTGTTTCCACTTCTCAGTGTTCTGTGCGTGCTATCGTGAGAACGAGGGAACTGGAGATGCAGTTGTTGCTTCAGAGCTGTTTGCTTGCTTCATGAAGCCCTGGAAAGCACTTCCCTCGGAATGCAAGCAGTGCTACAAACAAGCTGATCGACTTCAGGGCACAGGGTTTTTAAAGTGATGGTTAACACAGCAGATAGACAACTTTTTTGTAAACTAAAAAGCAATTAATAATAGCAATTTAGCCACATCCATGTCTCATTGAAGCCTAATAGTTCAACACTCTTGCAATTACTTCTCTAGATGAGTTCTAAGGGCCTTGGCAACTGCTTGCTGCTGCTGCTTCACTTCTGTGCCCTAGGAGTATAAACTCAGCTGCAGAAACTCCATCTGAGCCCATTTAATGAACCACATGAATCAGAGCCCTGCAATAAAGCCCAATTAGAAATGAGAGCACAGGGAGTATTGATCCACTTAAAACCTTTCAGACCTTTCCCAGTTTTCAGAATCTGCTTGGTCACTCGTAGCTACAGCAGGCACTGAGCCTTTCCTGCTGTTTCCCCGCCACGACCTTGCTGGGATTGTGGTCAAATCGCACAGATCAGCTGGTGCAGGCCCCAGGGGACGGGGGGGTGCCCCCAGATAACCCTCCCACACGTGCTCACAGCCCTCTGGCACTGCTTGTATTACTGCCTCATTCAGAGGACATCTCTACAGCAGCACTTGCTTCTCTGAGCAACACCAGAAACCCCCGTGGTTACCCAGTCCACTTCAGTAACTCGTGGAGGTCCTGGGCTTCACAGAAGTCCTAGACGACAGCATTGCCATGCTCAGCACGCCCATGGTGGGGAGCTCTGCTAACTCGAGCCCTTTGGCCTTGCTCATAGTTTATTACAGGATAAAGAGCCCCTGCGGTAATGAAGCACACATTATTCAATTGAGACATTTGATTAAGACTTTCAAGAACCGTGCATTAAGATACATGAAGAATGTACGGCATCCTATCCGAAATGCAGGGCTCGAAGTCAGATGATCGCATATTCTTTTCCAGGCTGCAGCATGGGTGATGTATGGAGTTCAAAACCCAGCTCGTGCTGGAATCCCCAAAGCCTCTGCTCAGCTGCTGCCCAAAGGTGGATTTGCCTAAAACACAGCACTCCTTATCTGTAAGTGCACAAGAACAAGGTGTTCCTCCGTTTCCCCAGATCTGGTAGCATGTTCCTTGCAGCCAAACACAAAAATAAGAGGACACTGCTTTCTTTTAAAGCACTGCTATTGCTGACAACCAGCCCCTTCCGACCTCACCGTGTGTGGCCGCACCTCAGGGCATGTGGTGAGGCCGGCTGGATCCTCTCACCATGCGAAGGGAGCTGTCCTCCCCAGAGGTGCCCCATTTCACCATGCAGGCTCCTCTGGGGCTGGCAGGAGGCATTAGGGGGTGAAACACCACGTGTCTTCTTGTGATGCTCTATTGAAATGTTCTGCATGAAATAGCTGAAGATGACTCGCACTGGAGGGAAAGTAATCACAGTTTTCTAGCAGCAGCTGGGACATTTGCATGGCAGAAAGGCCCTGGACGCCAGGCACTGCTCCAGAAGGCTGTGTCAGGAGCGTGAAATTAAACTGCTGCAGAGGAAAAATGGCGATTCCTGAAGCAATCGAGATCCGGGCCTTGCTCCAGAGGCTCTGAGCTCTGTTGTAGGAGGAAAGCCATTGTCACGGCCCTGCAGCAGCCCATGGTGTTCACAGCTCAATGTGTGCTGAGGACGTTCCCAGGCAAAGGGCTACGTGCAGGCTGGAGACTGCTAGGCCTGAAAAGGGCCTTTTGGCATTGTAGGCAGCCACCAGTGACCCAGCTCTGCTGTGTTCTGCCTTGGCAAACAGCTGCAAAGTGTGACATCCAGCTTTCCTCCTGCCCCTCACGGACACAGCTATCTGGGTTCTCCTCTCTGATCTGGGGGCACCGGTTAAGCCGGTGCCCGGTTGGCATCGCTCATTGACACAAATTGTTTTCAACAGCATCAGAATGAGGCTGAGGGGAAAAACGGAGTGTTTCACAAAAATTCAGACCCCTTCTCTCTTAGGGCAAAGTCTTTGTGCTCCGAAGGCTTTCCACAGTGCTTCAGCAGAGGCTCAGCACTGGCTGACGCCTGACACACTCCCATCAAGGAAGTTTAGAGCAAACAGAGGTGATGTGTGACACCTTAAATATCGCTAATGAGCATCAGGTGTGCGCAGGGGAAAAGGGCTCCTCATCTTGGATATGGTAATTATTTTAAAGATCTATTTAGCATTTAGATTGCTTAGGGGGAAAAGAGCTTGGAGCAGCTGATTGCCTTGGAAAATGCTCCAGCCTTAAGTGGGCCTCCTCAAACTGCTTTCATGTGCAGAGACAGAAAGCAGACGTGACACTTCAGCTTGGGGTAACGAGAGGGACTTTGACATCATTTGGTTGTCTTTGTCAACAACATTACCATGTGCAGCCTCTAGTTTAAAAAGTGCACGCAACACACCTCACACAACAGGGGTTGAGAGAGTTAAACCCACAAAAGATTCGCCTTGCTGCGCCGAGGCCTTGAGGGGAGCCATGGACAGGGCAGCGCAGCCCGAGACCTCACCCCAGGAGTAAGGCCCTGCGGTGTGCCTGGAGGCTTCGCTACGTCTGTCCCATCGCAGCGTCCTAGGCAGAAAGACAGAACGGGTGAATTCTGGCAACCTGCTGCCAAAGCCTCGGGCTGCTGCAGGGAGGTAGCACCGGGATCCAGCCAACAAACTGGGACTGAGACAGAGAGAAGGCAAAGCAGGCCTCAGCTCCGACCACAGGGCTCGGGGGAGCAGGCCTTGGGAAAGCAGGCTGGAGCGACCCGTGGGCGGCTCTGCGGGTCAGTGACCCCACCGTGCTCAGTTCACACTCCCACATCCGAGCACCCCTGGGCTGCGGTCAGCCCATCACCCAGCATACCACGACGGTGACCGCTGCCAAGCATGGCCCTGCTGCGGGCAGCCTGAGCAGCGCTGCTGTGTCCGTTTCCATGGAAATGGAGCCAGAGCAGCTGGTTTCCACCAAAATCGTATTAAAACACAATTTTGTCCCAAGTGGATTATTTTGTTATCTTTTCCCTCGTTCTACTTCTTGCACCATGCGGTACACAGATGAAGCTGGATTTATTTTAATGACTTGGATTTGTTAAGCAGAATTTTCGTCAAGATGTCAAGCAGAAGCCGCTGTTTCCATTCAGATGTCCCTGACTCAAAGAACACCTAGTGCCATTCGTGCCATTTCCAGCACCTCCATGTTCTGCCCCATTGTTAATCCCTGTTGGTCGGGCACTGGTGGGACCTACGCGGCTGCTGTTGAACAGGTGCACATCAGTCAGGAAAGCAAACCTCCCCGCTGCACCCAGCCTCCCAGTGCTGGGGGCTCCTTGCACAGAAACACTTTCCCCGCAGCTCCTGCCTGTACCACAACTGTTTGCAGAACACCTTACAGAGATGGTGTATGAGGAACATGGATGGCAGCCCCACTTCCTCGCACTGAAGCTGGGAGGCTGCAGAAGGGCAATCCCTCCTGACCAGGCAGAGGTCTCCACGGGGGAAGCCTAGCCAGAAACCCAGCACCCTGCAAACACCCTCTCTTATTGCTATAGGGCAGTGCTGATTTCTTCCTGCCATAGCAGCACAACAGACACATGGAAAACAAGTTCTGTTACAGGTAAATCTACACAGCTATTTTCAGCATTTGCAGTTCTCCAGGGTTCCTTCACTTCTGCATAAAATGCTCTAAGGTCACAAGGAAGGAGTGAAGCCCCCTGTAGAGGGAGGGATACGCAAGCTCTTTGTGTTGGCCAAGAAGAATAAGACCAAAAGAGAAAGGATGCAAAGAGCAGTGCCTCAGGCTGCCTGCCCATGGGGAGGGCAGGATTCCAGGCACTCCTGCTGTCGGTAAGTCCTTCTGCAACACCAGAGAGGCCCACAACGAAAGGGACTAGGGGACAGCCACCCACCCTGGCATACCCTGCAGCCCAGCAGCAGAGGGCTCTGGCAATGAGGAGACACTTGTGTAAAGTCTCTGTGTCAAGGCCATCCCTTTTAGCAGGCTGCAGGAACAGGAGGTCTTCTGGCATTTGACTTTCCTATTGAACCCAGCTTGGAGAACCTCTAAGAAAATGCTTTGCTTCCTGTTTGCTAAAATGAAATGTTTGTGTACTTCAGAAAACAAAAATAAAACAAATAAACAGAAACCCAACCACTTGATTTGCCTTCTGAGACACAGCATTCACTGAATTTGACCCAGAAGCACGATCACTGTGGATGTGGTTCTTCCATATTTTTAACAACCAACAAAGAAATTACCACCTGGTAACTTTCCCCACACCCAGTTCTATGGTCCCCTTTGACACAACCATTTCTACTTCGTACTCTTCTCTACTTCATTTATGCGCTAGAGCAGAACCAACTCCTAATTCCCGACTGGGCTGACACCCAGCCCTGCATGCCCGACCCTCTCCTTCCCAGAGTGGCACCCACCCCTCACCCATCTCCCCTCCCCGTTTGGCTCTTCAGAAGGTCAGGGTTTAATTTTCCCAGACATCTTCCAATTATGAAAGCCTGAGGTCTCCTGGTTTCTAGGGCACTACGGCAGCCATCCCTTGGGGTACACCTGGCAGGACTCCAGGGACACAGCTGTATGAAAACAAAACCCAGCTCTTTTTTTTGTCAAGTTCCCACAGCATCCAAACATTGCCAGGCAGGGTGGGAAGCACTGCTGTCCCCACACCAACCACCTTCCCCACAGCCTCACCCTGCTCTCCTGGCAGCTCCAGCACTGCTGCTTCTGTAGCAGCAGGCCCAGCTGACCCGAGCTGAAAAAGCCTCCGTGGGTGAGCTGGCAGATGGTTAAGCCCCAATGTTAAACTTGGAGCCTCCAAACTGATGCTGCAGGCTGATGTTGTTAGCGTTCCAGGTGAGGGAAGGTGCACCTGCCCACCTGCAGAGCCACAGCACCCGAGGCCCAGCAGCAATAGAAAGAGCTCTGGGCACTCTGGTAAGGAACGGGCGACAGCATGCAGAGATCAAGCAGGGACTTAAGGGAAGAATTAGCATCCCCCCACCCACACCAGCAACTTCTTTCAGCAGGTAACAGCCAGTCCTCTTTGCTCATAACTCTTCTCAAAAAGAAGACCTTCCTGCTCAGACATCTGAGGGCTTCTTTAGTCGTTTGCAGCTGATCCACCATTGCATCCTCCAGGCCTCTGGGCCAGCTCCTGCAGGAGCCCTCCAGAAACATCCCAGGAACCCACGCCAAGCACTGGGGACACAACCCACATGAGAGATGGGCAGGGAGCAGGCACAAGGAGGGGGCTCTTTTCCAACGGGAAGCCAGGGGAGCAAGAACAGGCTGAAACACTTGTCTCAAAGTGGGTTTTATTCCAGGCATTAGACATTCTGGCACATGCTTTCTTCAAGGAAAGGGAAAACAAATCTGGGTTCCACATAAATTACATCTGGCAAAGTGCAACTTACAACTGAGGGGGGAAAATAAACCTTCTGAATCGATTTCTGTACAACAGCAGTTTCAGCTCCTCTTAAATAAACCCCATTGGCTCACAGCACACTAAGTTACACCTGATGAGCTGAAACAGTAACAGCTTTCTTAAAGGGCAATGCCAAGGCAAACCTCTGTCTTCACAGCCTAGGGGTCTGTTCAAAAGGAACAGGAAAAGAAGGGAGAGCAGCTGCTTGATCTGCCTGTCAGAGGAACAAATCACCGGGCCGAATCGGAGGGCTCAGGCCGCTCTCTTTGAAAAACCCCACCGGAGCCCTGTTCCAAAACATGGCACTGCTGGACCTTGGGGACAAAGCACAGACAATGTCCCTCCTCCTTCCTTCAGTGTGAGGGAAGTGGAAAGCATGCCAGAGATGACTGTGGATGAGCCTTCGCTCCAAGTTTAATTTGCTCATGTTTAAAAGCGGCCTTTTATAATGCGTCTGCCTTTCAGCAGTTGCTAAAGCTCCTTGACTTGGGGGTGTGGTGGGGCAGGCCTAGAGGAAGGCCCCTGGGGCTGTGCTTTGGCTGGCAGCGGAGTACAGCAGTGGGAAGGTGACCTTAGGATAACACACCCAAACCCAGGTACGTTTAGGGCTCTGGGAGCCCCTAACTCCAGGGACAACTTAAGCTACTCATATCTAGCACCTGCCCACCCTTCCCTTTTCTCCCCCTAGGCCAGAGCACTGGGAGAAAAGCATCCAGTCTCCACCTGCCCCAGCCCACAGCCGCACATGGATGACAGCTCACACTGAGGCACCGACCAACACAGCCAGGCCAGGTACTGCCCTGGGAGCTGTCAGGAACCTCCATAGTTGGAGGTCAAGGGCAGCAGCCAATGTGCTGTTATTCCAATCTAAAAGAGCCCTTTGAAGTCAGGCTCGCCCAGAGCTTGCAGGCTGTATATAAGCAGGGTTCCCACGGTCTGCAGCAGTCAGGAGAACTGTCTGCAGAAGAGCTGGGTCCCAAGTCCCAGTATGGTTATGAAGAAGGACGTGCAAGAAAGCTGCACACATACAGTGGGAGGAAGAAGGAAGAAAGCAGAACCTGGTGGGGGACTGAACGTGGTGTTAGCTGCAACCCATAAGTTCCTGGAGAGTGAGATGGGGGAAGCTCGCATGGTTCACTTAGGGTACATTTTGATGAAAATAAATAATCCTTCAGCACTTCCCTGTACACAGAACTTACATACCTGCTCAATGGCTTTGCATCTGTCTTTGCATGATTTTTTTCCAAGCCAGGTGTCTGAGAACTCGGCCATTCACGTCTCCCATTGCCTAATGATGCTTTTCTGGAAGTAGCATCTCCTGCATGTTCTTGTTAAAAATGAACTTGTTGGTAGGTTAGCCTCTCTCCCCATAATAGGTCTGTCTGCCTGTCCTCTTTCTTTTTCCAGGCTATTTTCTTTCTTGTTTGCTCTTTCCTGCTTCTTAAAGTCGTGGCCTTAGTGGTTCAGGCCCAAAGCATCTCTATGGGGAAAGAGATGTCTCTGCAGAGTCAGTGCTCCCACTCCCACACACAAATGAAGCTGTACCACGCTGCAAGCTCAGGACCAAAGGGAGCTGCCTCCTGAGTTTCAGGCAGGTTGTTCAGCTGGTTACTCAGTTTCAGCATGGTGAGCTGATGTCTAAGTGAACAGGAAAACAGGAAAAATGCTCCTGCCACCTGACTGATTTCATTTTTTAAATAAAAGAACTGAGAACAGAAAAAAACAATCCTCCAGTTCTCACACAAGCACTTCTGAGCACATGCAAACATATGTATGAAGAACAGCACCAGTTCTTTAGTCAACTGCTTGGGGGTAATACCAAGCTAGAAGAAAGAATGAGAAAGGGATACAAACGTCATCAAAACCAGCCACTGTTCAGAACCCAAATGATCCTCATTTGTTTCTTTTATACCTGACCAGACAGGACACAAATGTATTCTGAAGGTGGCTCCCATATGGCTCTTAGGGAAGTGGGGAGCTGGTTTACAAAACTGAGCTCCAAGGTAACGTCGTGGAGATATTTTTTTTTTTTTCTTTTTCTTTGCATTGCTAGGCATCCCAGCTGACCGGTATCTGGGGACACAAATGGGATGTGAGTTAGGGAAACCAGCTGCCCTCAGTACTTTCAGCATACAGAGGAGAGATCTCATAGGACATTCTCTGATCATCAAGGGGCAGCTCCACAGGAGCGTGGTAGCCCAAATTCAGGTCCAGCTGGGCTTACAGAGCAGAGCTGGTCTTCCAACCATAGAAAACTGGAAGCAGGAATTCAGCAGGGAATAGTACCCCCCGCCAAATCCCTGGTTACGCTGCTAAAACAGGCTGGTCCTATTCCAGCTGTCTGGTTAGCCTTGTGCCCCATTTCCCAACTTCAGCCCATTTGGCTGTAGGGCAGCTGGTGGTGGCTGAGGAAGGTGCGGGCCTCCCCCAGAGGGGTTACAAACCTGCCCCCAGGGCCTGCTAGCTCCTTCCCAGCACCTCCACTCATCACAATGACTCTTCTTCTGGCCAGTCCTCACTGTGACACACCAGCACACATGCATGGATGATGCATGATGTTAAAGTGAAATGCCAGTGAAGACAAAGAGCTACCAAAGCTTGTACAAGCATTGCCCAAGCTGTGGGACTGAAGGTCGTGGACTCTGGATGCAGAGAAAGGACCGGACAGGGGGAGAGCTGCAAGGCAGTTCTGGTCACTTTGAGTATTAGGCTGGGTGCTCTCCCCTCTCTGGGTGCTGTTGTGCACAGACATCAGCTACAAAGGAGAACTTAAGACAACAGATGGCTGATTTCAACAACTCTCCTTATTCCTCTCTCACCCACAGCTTCTTCTCTGAAAAGCTCAAAAACATCAAGTGCTCAGCTGAAATGGTGGCTTGCTGATGGGCACAATAAAAACATTTAGGGTCGGACATACAAAATCATTCCTCTCTGTTCCCAAAGTCTCATGCACAAAGAAACAAGGAGATCTCTGTGCTACCATCATGTTGCTTGCAGTAGCTCCCACTGTTGACCAGGTACATCTGCTTGGCAAGGGTTGGTCACCACTCTCCCAGTCTGGTTTTCCAGGCAGAGTCCGCTGACAAAGTGTTGAATGAAACTGCCTTTCATCTTCCACTTCTGTGAGGAGAGAGAAGAAGTACGCTGTTACTTCCACTTCGCCAAGTAACTGTGCCTTCACGCTGGAAGAGAAAGGTTGAGCAAAAACCTCAAGCAAACATCAACAACTGGGGAAACTGGAAAATCTGGGTATCGGCAGCATCTCCAAAGCACTGATTTTCTGCATTAATGATATCTGGAGTTCTAGTTTATCTGGTTTACAGGCCTAGATGTTCAGAAGCATCTGGAAGGCAAGCAACACAAAATCATCAACTAGTGACATTTCCAAAAGCATATTATATTCATATTTTCCCCACCATTCTTTGCCCTGCATCTATAGGCACTTGCATACCTTTGAATATGTGAAACTCTTCTGTGGTTTCTCTCCAATGTACAGAAAGCAAACATCACACTACTTGCTGTTAGACTAGACTGTATCACTCCTCCCATCAAATCCAAGATTTTAATCAGAGAACACTGAAAGCTCTTCATGCATCTGCATCCTCCACAGCTGGTTCTTCATAATCTTATCTGCCCTAAGAACACTTCAGTTCGTAAGTGTCCCTCTGACAGTTGCTCAGCACACATCACTGCTTTCTGCAGTGCTGTCCTCCGGGTCTGCTCCCATCAGAGCATTTCCACAAGGCCTCCCACACAACCTTTTCCTGAAGGCCCCCTTTGTTTGTACTGCTTTCCAAGAAACAAAACATACCTCCTAACCTTGAATTGCAAATTCTGCTAGGAAAAGGCAGTATCCTCCACCTCTGCTGGAGGAACCAGGACCATTGTGGCTGATAGCACAGAGGGAAAAAAAAATAGAAATGAGTCTGTGGACTTGGGATCTCCCAAGTGAGGCTGTGCCATTTCCCTTCATTGGGACACAGCTGGGAACAGCAGGTTCTTGGGCTGAGTGCTCCAGGCTCCTGGCATTTTTCCCATTGCTCAGTCACAGGTGACTTAGAGGTATTATGAGGATGTTTTGGCTGACTGGCGTGACTGATGGGGAAAAAGAAACAGCTTGGTAGCACTGATGGACCTCAAGTCTCTTGCAGAAAAGCTATGTAAAAAGGAGTAAAGGAGTCCTGTGATATGTAGATAATGTCAAAACCTACCAACATTTTAATCCTTGCATAAATAACGCAGCAAGCAGCTTCAATTGCCACATGCTGTGTGCTTTAAGACAACCAGTTATGTTCACATATTGCTGTCAGCTTCAAATCTCCCTCAAATCTGTGTGTTGGTTAATCTTCTTTGGAGGGCAGAGCAGCTGCAAATCCTGGAGTAACGTCACTTTTGTATCACTCGTATCATCCATCCTTCAAGAGTGAATATCAGGGAGGATCCCCTTGCCATGGCTGCTAGCCCTGAATGATGGGACACTACTAAAGGAGAATTGTTTGTACAGCAGGAAGAAGCTGATTTTTAACAGGCATGCAGACAGAGAAAGGTAGTGATGATGCAGAGGAAAGCCAAGGCAGTCTGTGCACACAGAGGAGCCTGCAAATACCCTCACCAGCTGCTGCATCCCAGCGTCTACACAGGTCCCAGAGCCACCTGGCTCCCATCTGGCAGAAGTTTCCCTGCAAGGAGCTGAGGAAGAGTTAATACCATAATACAGCACACTGCCTAGCTGGTGTGATCTTTGTGCAATACATCCCCTGTCCCCTCGCAATTTCCCAGGGTCACAGACATCTCTGTGAAGAGTCTGTTGCTCTTCTCCAACTCCCTGCTTCAAAGCATACCTACCATGCTGAGGGAACTCTTCCTTGCTCTCCACCCTCTTCCCTGCCTCTGAAGTTTTACCAAGAGACACTTTTTTATTCTTTCTCCCAGCTGTTCAGGAGAAACCTGGCATCACTGGGAGGCTCTTGTACCTTATCCCTCCAGATCAGAGACCTGCTGCTGTGTGATCTCTCCATGCTGAGCAGGCACCCACTGTGCTCTCTGTAGGAACAGTCTACAGCAACAGACACAACATGGCACCATCAAACACTCACCAGAGTACAATCTCTGCTGCTAATGACCTATACCAAATCAATCAGCTTCTAGTGAACAGCACTACTGGAAGGCCCAGAGTTAGAGTCATCCTGGTCCCTCTGTTTCAACAGAGTGCGGTAAGGATGGGGAAGAGGGGACAAACACTGAGAAGGTGGCAGAGCTGAATGTAAGCCTCATCCAGTCCCTGGGAGGTGCCACACATGGAGCTATTACAGAGCACACTGACAGTCAAAGCTAAAGTAGGGCTTCTTCACTTCACACCGGTGGTATCTTCAAGACGACAGACTCTTCCCATTCTGGTCAGAAACTGTTTTGCTGCCCTCTGTGACATACCCAATGAGCTCCTCTGACTTCACCTCAACCTTTCAAAGGACCCCGCTGCGTGAGTGTTACAGAATTGCCGGGGACAGCTCATGACCCCACAGGGACATACTGTATCTCAGACCCTTAAGGATGACAGGCTGTAGGAATGGGTGGAAACAGGAGCTGTTTGTTTCTCACCTCTCAGAGGTGCACAACATACTTATGGAGGGGCCCAAAGCACAAACAGCTTCTGGCTCAGCTTTCTCCAAAGACCACGAGGTGAGCCTGGACAGCCAGCTTTTCAATTGCAGTGATGGTCCTCGTCTTTAGGGGAAAAATAAAAACGTACAAACAGTAGATAATTCCTGCATATGCAGCCAAACTTTACAGGGAGTCTTCTCCTCTCTTATCCACAGGCGGTTTTGACTGGCCTGTACTTGGACCAAGGGAAGCTCTTGGAAGATTTAAGCATTGTCACAATGGGAAAAGTTTTGGCTTGAAAATCTTCCTCAGTCTCCCTTCCTTATGCATGTGGAGCTATATAGCTTATTGGTCACAGCAGGTTTGGAGTGGAGATGGAAAAAAGAAGGAATATTTTGCTTTCAATATTGTCCCTCTCTCTGCTTGATCCTTGCCCCAAATGCCAACTAAAAGTTTCCCCACTTTTTTCTGAAGTTCCTTGAGGAGGTTGGATAGAAGCAATCCATGTGTAGTTACTTAGAAGTTAGAAACAGCTAGTTCTCATTCACCAGTCAGTGAAATACAGCCCAATACTTAGAAGAACTGAAAGAGCTGATGGAAGTGTTATTTCTCAGGATAAAAAGTTTAGTTCTCAGATTAAAAGTTTTCTTTTAACCCACAGCAATCCGATCAGTCCAAGGTTTATTTGAAATTCCTGACAACAGCTCTGTAACCCTGGAGTTGGCCAAGCGCAGGAAATACAGCTGGGAAGAGCAGATGTTGTTGATTAGGACTGAGATGCCTCAGACAGAGCTGTATGCAGAACTGGTAACTGGAATAGCCAAGGATGCTGCAGGTTATAACTGAATGTATTTGCAGAGCCATGGGCAACTTGAAGCTGGTGTTGAAGATGACAAACTAATTTTTAAACACACGAGCAGAGAGAGTGTGATAGAAAAGCTCATGCCAGCATCCAGCAGGTGCTATCTCCCCCTTTGAGCTCTCAAATTTGCAAAATGAAGAACTGAGAGAGAATCTTGTTTCCTGAAAATTGCTTTCAAGCTATGGCATATTGCAAGGAACACTTTATCTGATTATGGTCACGAAGTTACTGAGTAAGGTGCTTCCAGAACAGACAGGTCTTCACTCTGTCTGTAGAAAGTTGCATTTGGCTGCATTCAGGTAACATGAAACATTGAGAAGCAAGGTGGGAAAAATTCCCCAATTGTGTCCAAAGGTACACAGGACTTCAAATACTGGTTGTCTCACAAGAAAACCTGATGGAGTCACATTCCTTCAGCGCAGTTTAGTGAAATATGGCTGTTTAATAAGATTTCTCAGAATGCTTCTTCTATTGGGAATGTGCCAATGTTTCTCATTTTTATTCTGTTGTTTTAGTTCTGACTCTCGCTTTGCCTTCTATTTGTCCTCACTATAATACAAATTAAAATGCCACTCCCACCGTCAGTCAGAGCCAAAACAAAAGCTAAAGGCAATTTATTGTGCGTTCAAGTAAAAAATGCTATTCTCCAAATAACATTATGGATGACATCCATCTGCTTGGAAATCTAGTTCTGATTATGCACAATAGCTCTTGGCTGGTCTTGTGCTAGCAGTGCCGGCTGTTGCTGTTGAATGATCAACTGGATCGTGGTGCCAAATCAGTTCTGCTCCTGATTCTTTTCCGCTCAAGGAAGAAGCCTAATAAATTCAAAAACCATCTACATTTGGAGCATTGTCTAGTATCCTCCTGCCTGCAAGGCTCTAGAGTTATTTTGAGGTAATACTCTGCAGATACAGTTCACAATACTTTAAAGCCTCTGCTAGAGTATTATATATGTCAGATGGACATGAGATTGTTGTTAGCACTCAAAAAAAAAAAAAAAACCCCAGCAAAATTCTCTTCCCTGTGGACAAGTTTAATGTACAACAGCTGTGTAGCATGGGCACAAATTCAGCATATTTGAAAGCAGAAAGCAACATTAGGAGCTGTATGGTGCCTGTTGTAAAGATCTAACCAATCTGCTACGGTGACACCAGGAAATGAAGCCACCACTTGTCCTATCTTTTGTCAGAGATCTTGGCTTTTGAGTGACTCATCCATAGACACAAAGTCCAGATCCAGAAAAGCCCAAACGCCTTCTACCCTGTACAGACCTCTGATGACAGTGACGCCAGAGATGATCAAATCTGAGCTTTGACCATGCTGCCATCTCCTCCTGGGATAACACACGTGTGCTATACATTGTCCAGGGTCATTCTCTTCCACTCAGGGTTCTCACCTGCCACTTCTGCTTCTCTGAGGTAGCTCAACTCCCTTCCTCCATCCCTATCAGCCCCTCTGATTTTCTGAGAAGCTCGCTTGAACTGAGGAATGGCTACATCTCTTTGTAGTTTGAAAAGACTGCTCTCTCCCCAACACTGACATCTCACACTGATGGGGAGACAGCCATGATGTAGGGTAAATGGAGGGAAATTGTTTCCTTCAGCTTTGCTGTTTCATTTAGTGCTTTAAAGTTTCCACAGCAGTAGATGTCACCTTGGAACTGAGCTTTGTAAGTACTGCGACCTGGGCTTGGGTGGCATGTTAGGTAGGGGTTCTGCAAGCTGCCAGCTCAGGAAGAACAGAATTCCTCTCTGTCTTGTCTCTTTGTTGCCAGAATCCTGCCTTGCTAACCCAGACAACCCCTAAATGCCATTAGCTTCACCTCCCAATCTAGATAGGGGTTGGCAAAGAAAAGTCAGTTCCCAAAGTGAGCAGAAAACATCAGATGCATGTGGTCCCTCTAAAAGTGAGACAAAGGGAAGAGAATGGGCCAGTTTGCCAAGATGACTGACTTCCAACTAATTAAAATCCAATATCAGTATTAACAATTGCAACTGTTATGTTTATGGAAGGAAGATGCCATAACAACATTCCCTAGGAACACAACAAACTTCAGCACGGTATGTGGATCTGGCTTTCTAAGTAGAAATTTGAAATGGGATTTTCTGACTTGCAAAGCAACGCCAAAATTTCAGCCTCAAATTAGTTTAAAAAATTCAAATGCACGTCTTCCACTTTATCCCCACCTTATCCATTCAGCCACAAGAGGATTTGGAACAGCAGCTGTGATTCAAATCAGTCTCTAATTGTTTGAAATGCTTAAACAAAATTCTTGCTTACAGTCAGTTGGCTAAATCATCCGCTGGGTCAAGTCCTTGATTTAAGTGCAGTTTGTTCACATAAGGTAATGGAAAACAACAGCTCACATCCTTAAGCGTGCATGCACATCTTTATAATGAGCCTGTATATAATCAACACATAGAGGCTCAATAAATCCTACACTCCAGCAGCAGAATGAACCTGCATGTGTTAATGTGGATTAATCTCTCTTCTGGCTAATAGGGACTGTACTCCACACCCCTTCAGGCGACCCTTGTCCTCCCATGACACAGGAGGTGGGGAAAGAGCTGATTTTGGCAGCTGCTAGACTCCTGTCTGCTGCCAGGAAGGAAAATGCTGCAAGGCACCTAAGGGGAAGCTAAGTGACCTAATTACACAGCAAGAGAGTGAATGATTACCAACAAGAAAAAGGAGCAGGCAAGCACAGCCCACCTGGGATGTCCTTGCAATGCTAATCCAAACTAAGAGTCTTCTCAATGCATTCACGGCGACAACTCTTCAAGACATTTCTGCATTAACCAAACCTCCAGGGGAAAGTCTACACAGGCATTCCATACACGAGCAAGCCTGGGTTTCATTGCTTTCTTTCAGGAAGAACTAAATTCAGAGATACGTAAGGCATTAAAAAATACTGACAAAAGAGGAGATGCTGCTGAGGACTGGTAGCAAGCTGAGCCGTCTCTTACCTTTGGGCTACCACAGTAATAGATATGTTGGAAAACACAGAGCCAGCACAGCCCTGTCTGATGGAGAATTTGCTCTCTCTTGATACAGAGCGAAGCACAGGAACTAGGGATGAAGCAAACCCTGTTCACTAGGGATGAAGCAAACCCTGTTCATTCACTGTCTGCCAGTGCTGTGTTGTCACATGCTGTGTTTTGACCAGTTCTGACTAAAAGGCACATCACATATCTGTGGGAGCAACCTGGCCATCTCAGATACCATCTCTTATCTTGTATTGTAAGGCAAAATGACTTAGGTGTCCTGACAGATCAGGGATGCACATCTGCATTTCACTGGGAACACTGCAAAGCCAATACTGCTGCTGTGTATTTTTCCAGAACATACATTGCTTTGTCAGTCAATATTTCTCAAATGAGTTGCACACACTCAGTTTCAAAGGTCTGCTCACATACCCAAAGAAAGCAAAAAGAACCCAGTTCTTTCAGTTCTAAATTAGGAACTATTTTATTTTATTTTATTTTTATCATGAGAGTAGTCAAACACTGGAACAGGCTTCCTAGAGAGGAGGCTGATGCCCCATGCCTGTCAGTGTTTGACAATGCCCTCATTATTATGCTTTACCTTTTGGCTAGCCCTGAAGTGGTCAGGCAGTTGGACCAGATGATCTTTGAAGGTCCCTTCCAACTGAACTGTTCTGTTCTATTCAATAAGCAAACAAATGATAGCCCACACTGCCCTTCTCTCAGTCATCTCAAAGTATGTGCTGCTTATCTACCCCTCTCTGATGCTACGCTTCATCCACGCATCGACCTGCCTGAATGTGAATATATCCATGGAGTGAGGCGGGGTGCCACTGGGCTGGAGCTAACCATAACATCAACGGTCCAGGCAGAGCAGATAGCCACACACTGGTGTGGTCTTCACTCTCTTTGATCATAGGTCATCTCACATATCCAAGCTTAAGAAACACACTAGAGAGGGAGATGCGCAGATGGAAAGGACTTTTGCACACTTTAATAGTACCGGGCTTGCACCTGCAGGCTGCACTGACGTACGAACACTGGTATGTGACAATGAAGGGATTAACAAAGGTGCAGTTACCTGTCTGCCATCTTTTTGATTGCAGGCTTCCAGCGTGATTTGAGAGCCAGTAGAAAAGGATGTAATGGAAAGACACTTGTCCTGCTGTCTAATTAGAGGGTCACTGAATACCCACTCCTTTGGCATAAGAAACAGAAAAGGGAAGGTTCTGTTATGATCGCAATGGTGACAGAACGAGCAAAAAAGTTTTTTTCTATTAGATATTACAAAAATCTGAATCTTCAGTACTTATCAAAGGCTCCCTGGGAATACTGTGGCAGCAGATTTCATCTGATCAGAAGCTTATGCTCTGGCTTGATGCACCATGACTCTTTCAAAACCTTCAGCTGGCTTCCCTGACCTTCTGAGCTGCTTGACAAACCATGGATCCCTTGCAACTCCGTGCTCTACAGCTCTACGGAGTCAGGCCTACAGAGCATGGAGGACAACAACTCCCTGATTTACATGATGTGCAACTGCTTCTGCATATTTTACATGACCAACATGTTCTGTAATGGGTAACCGAGACCTATAGATTATCAAAAGAAGCAAAATGCATGCGACCATATCCATGGGCTAGCAAATATCACCAGCAAACATAAAACTCAAACTACTTCATTTTTCCATTCTCTCATTTGATGGATGCCTGACCCAACCAAATATTATATCTTTCCCAAAGAAGAAACACAAAATGCAGTAAGTTTCAGAGATTTTAAACAGTAATGACATGGAACAATGAGTCATTAAATGGCATGTTGAACCCTGGCTGCAGACTGGTTTCCAACAGTTAACAGATGTGAGTATGTGTTTTCTGGCATAAAATACCCTGCTGTGACACTTATCTTTCTCAAGCTGCTTCTCTGCTGCTTTGACAACCAAAAGAAGAGACTGAGCATAAATCCTCAGCTGATATAAACCAGCACAGCTCCACTGCAGTTAGAGGAGCTGCACCAAATTACTGCAGCTGAAGTCTTGTCTATTTAAATTCTGCTTGGGCATTATACTGAAACACATCTATAAAACAGCACAATTCAAACCATCTGCAGCTACAGCTCAAGTGGTGGACTCAGGAACATTTCTGACTCTGGGGAAATCTCTTACCCTGCATGCCTGGATATTAGCCAAGTACATCCCAGGACTGCTTCTCATAGGAAAGTCAGAGCCCCATGGGCTGGAGATGAAGCAGAACATACACAAGCGATGGCCTGAGTGGTGACAGCTATGTGATTCAAACCCAGGCCATGAGTTTACTGCACAGACTAATCACACATCTGAGCACTCAAGTGTTACCTGCTGCCTCTGTCCAAGTGATGAAATCCTTCCTACCCTGTGCCTAACTGTCGGGTCTATTGAGCCAACAGAGCTCTGAGAAGGCCACAGCTTCTTTTCCTGCTTACTACTAAAACCATTAACAGGGCCAAAGTCATCCTCTATTCACCTCTCTACGAATCCACCAAGACCAGAGATGTCTTTTCAGTCATTGGTAATAAAGAGGGCAGAGGAAGGAGCAAAGCACCAAGCTGAAGCTCACGTTACCTGAGTGACAGGTGGATTGTTCACCGTCCCTTTACAGTTTCCTACGCCAGCCAAAGTATTCCCTGTAGTGTCCTGTGCCCAAGACTCCAGACAAATTCCTCCCTGTCTAATTATCCCTGGAATCAAGTCTTTTTCAGGAACCCTTGAAGAAGAACAACAGCTGTAAGGCATTTCATACACAGAAAAGTCCAAAGCACTTACACACTTACAAGAGCATAATCGGCCCATATCTGAAACATAGCCCCCTTCTAACCACAAAGGACAAGAGAGGAAGACCTTTTCTAAGCATAAGTCTCTCTTTTTTTTTGGCCTGATGCTGTCATGGTTCAGCTTGCTGTTGAGACCCACCTCCCAGATCTTCAGGGATTTTTACAAGCTGAGAACAGACTCACTTGAGCTCTGGGTAGACTTTCTCCAGGTACCACTGGAAGGATTTACAGTTCAGCTTGCGGCGCAGCTCCACTCGGTCTGCAACACTGGAAACATAGGAAGGTTGTTGCAAATAAGGTAGTGAACAGGTAGAAGGGGGGCAATCAAGAGCAGCAAAGAGGTTTGAAGGAGACTATATGACTTTTTCCCCCTTACTCATTCTCTCACCTAGTTGTTGCTGGGTTCAGAGCACTAGCAGTGACCTGAGCTGAAGAAGAATGAAAAGACAGGAGGAAAAAATAGAAAAGGAAGAAACAAATGCCTTCAGAGACCAATTCTTGCACTTCTTTTGGTTCAGAAAAATGCCAGGGTCCAGGTTTTACAGCATTAAAATAACACAGTGTAGCAAAGCTACCGTAGGACCAAGAAAGCATTTCAGCCTCTGGGTGTCCCCGGAGAAGCATATCGTTGAAACTTGCACAATCATCAGCTTCTGAAAAGGCCTGGAAAGCATTTACACTAAGGTACACACAAATGGTTCACCTCTGTGTGTGCTAGAATTATGGGGACATGGCAACAGCTGCAGTCTCAGGTTGGACTGCAGACCTGAAAACTGTAATGGCCGAAGAAGAGGACTTCCCCTGAACAGTCCTACTGAGCAGTGACACTAGGAACTCTCCTCAAGCTATGCTACTACAACTGTGTATTGGAAAGGACTTTCAAACATACCCATCCTCAGCACACAGAGGACATGTACTGCCCATACTTTAGGAAAACTGACATAGATCTTATAACCACATTAAAACTGTAGGGAAGGAAGGTCCATTTTTTGACCTTTTGATGGCGTCAGAGACATTTGCATTCTAAATCTAGATATAATGCAGGTTCACAGGGATGTTACTACAGACCAAGAAATCACCTGCAATCAAAACCTACAGCTCTGTGTCAGCTCCTATTCAGCCAATGATGCCAGCAAAACCACTAGGAAGCCTGTGTGAATGAGAACAGCAAGTTTAGGCCCTAGGACACAATGGCGGTATGTCCATGTCCAATATGCAACAGTTCCGTTTCTGTCATGAGTAGGAGCGCTAGTTATTATTTGGCTCCAGCCCAGCTGCTGCAGTCAACTACAAGACAGATAAATTAGGTAGATAAAGCTATTATCACGACAATGAAGCAGGATGTACGTGTCCCATGTACATGTACAACGTCTGTGTGGGTCAGACGAAACCTGCTTGTCTCCACATAAGTAGTAGGTGCATCATTATCCAGTGCATATAGTTATACATTTGAGGTGCAATCACATTTGCCAAGTCCTTAAGCTGATACATCAGTTGCTTTTTTTTTTTTTTTTAATTATTTTACATTCACTTAGAAAACATAGGAGTTTGATACCAGAGCAAGCCAGCTCTTCCCTTATCCCAGGTTTTGGTGTCCATCACTGATTTTTGGGTCACAACCTGTCCCACGTGCCAGCTACCTGTGCTTGGCCCTGGATTCTGCATCTGCACAGGAACTCTGGATCTAGCTCTAGTAACTGCATAACTGACATTTCCAGAGCAGATGTATGCTGTTTTAGAAAATATTCTTATTCACTTAAAAAGTCTGGCATTTTAATTTCATTACAGATCCCTTTGGCCTTCTCCTAAGAAACGATTTATGTAGGCCTACCGGGGGAAAAATAAAGAGAATTAGAATCAAATCTTGTCAGCCAGACACTTGAGCTGCAACACTCCTGGCAAGCCAGCCATTCAGAACATCTCTGTTTCTCCTTCCTACATTTATTGCTCGCAAGTGGCTTACCAGAGTCCTCCTACTGAGGTTTGGGAGCAGCTTACCTTCCAAAGGACTTGCCAATGGCAGACGGCCGGGCTTCATAGTAATACTGCTTATATTCATCCATCCATACCTCTGCTGTGCGCTTAGTGTTCCTACATGGGGACAAGGAAATGCTTTGCTGAGTGCTGCTGGAGACTCCTGTTGAGCTTTGTCGTACAGGTTTTGTGCATAGACAACTGCAACTCATCTTTCCCTTGAGAACAGATGCTGAACCACAAGCTGTTCTCTGTCATCAGGCAGAAAGACAACAAAGAATTTAGGCTTATTTAGAGATGCCCAACGTCAAGGTGATCTGGCTGTTACCACCTACTTGATGTAAGTCAGCGCGTTGCCCTCAGGGAAGTCATAGGGATGGCGCTTCCTGAACACATGTCCCACTCGACTGCAGGGAACAATCTCCAAGCTGCCACCACACATCCACACTCGGAAAGAGAGCTCTGGAAGAGACCCCAAGAGTCATACAGCTGCAGCCAGACCATCAGCATTTCCAAGAAGAGTAACCTCAGCAGGGTGCCTGAAATTCTTGCCTCTCTGCTCCAGATGTATTTCCAGCAACAGCAAAACCAGAAAAAGTGATGCCACAGTGAGAGTGGCAAAACTCTCCTCCCCTTGTTAAAACAGAGGCAATTCCTCCATGACTCAGAGACTTCCTAGCCTTCTCAAATCCCATTCCTCTCTTTGGTCCCCTGAGCATTTCAGTGAGACACCCTACCATTCAACATGATCCTAGTGGCTGCTTCCAAGCCTTCAGGACAGCATTTGGCAAAAGACTGAGATCACCCCCACACCCATCTTGCTTTGGACTTCTGTAACTCTCACACCTTGTGTGTAGATGGAAGAAAAATAGAAGAATTCACTGTGCAAAGCAGATCACCCGAGGAAAAGGAGGAGGTTTGGGAGACAAAGGAGAAAGAAGAGAACAAGATTAGGGCATAGGAAGTAAGTCTTCTTCATACCTCCAGCTGAAAGCTTGGACATGACTGTTGTCCTCTCCACATCATGTAGGGTAATAAGGATACAGCTGAGGAGATGGGCATATGTACAGGCAAACACATAACCCTAACCTGGGGCTGAGAGCTCCCTGCAGACTGAGCACCACAAGCCAAGGAGCCCCTCTGCTCCAGCCACTGGCCTCTCCCAAGCCTTCAGTAATGGTAGTGCATCTTGTATCAAGATGTCATCCACCCTACAATATTTCATTGCTCTTGTTCTGCTTAACTATGTTAAAAATAAAAATTGAATGACTGAGCTGCAGTTCATCACCAGCTGCCCCTGCTGGAGGAGCTACTGAAAGCAGAATTCTGTCCAATAATGTGACTATAAAATATATGGAGAGAATTCCGTTTCTTGAAGAAATTCAGCTAGTCCTGAAGCTAAATTCAACATTTTTTTTAATGATTAGAAGAACATGGAGCTTTGATGTACAGGAGCTTATTTGCATCACAGAAGAGAAATGACCTCACTCTGGCTTATGAGTCTGTCCCCGTAAGTTTAATCACTGCCACACTGGAGGGGTTTTCTGCTCGTGTTTCATGTGTCGGTGAGAAGAGAAGGAAGATGGAAAGTGAATATTAGCTGGGTAGTTGGTTGGGATTTCTGATTAAGTCCTTACCAAAAGGGCTTTGGATTGTGTAGACTGATTACTTCAAAAAACTTCACTCACTTGGGATCTCCCTCCAGTCATGCCTGAATTATGGAGCTCTGATGTTTTGAAATTAAAAAAGAAATGATGCATCCAGATCTAATGGCTGTTTCAAAGCATGTACACACACTAACATCATCCCATCCTTTATGTTTCTCCATAGCTTTCCTCTCCAGCTCCTGAGAAAGGTTGTTTAAATAGCACGGTGGTTTTCTTGCTTGTTTGCTTGGTGGTGGTTTGGTTGGTTGTGGCGATTTTTGGGGAGAAAGGGGAGATGGTGTGATGGTGTATTTTATCTAAGTAATCAGACTGTATTTTGTGGCATTTCTTACTAGCTGAAGTTTCTCCCTGAATCTTTCCTAAAGCTTATTGCTTTCAGTCTCTTTTCACAATAGGACTTACAGCTTTGAAGAGAGGAAGGGCTCAGAAAAAAAAAAAAACAAAAGGGGTGCTGCATCCAGCTGCTCTCCTCAAATGAGGTTCTGATTCATTCTGGCCTATAACGAAAACAATATTTTCAAGCTAGCAGGTTTAACTAAAAGCAATGTCCATTTCCTGAGAGGAATCCTCATGCCATACTCATATCTTAGGCACACAGACAGACTTCGCATGACCAGGTTTGCAAATGACAATTCCTCAACAAAAGGGAGAAAGGATACAGATTTTTGGCACAGAAAAGAAAATGGAGTTCAAGCATAACTTAAGGACTTTCAACCATCCTTTGACAAAAAACGAGAGAATTTCTTGCTATATATTTTCCATAACCTCGTCTAGCCTACATATGTTTTAAATGATTTTATTGTGGTGACTTTTCCCCATGATAGTTGAAAGAAAGTTTTTACCTGCCCACATCCAACTAGAATAATACTTTGGTAGCTGGTAATCACTACCTGATCATTCCTGTGTACCTGCTGTGTGCATAGGGCTTCTCCAGGTCTGTGCCCTTTAAATGCCTTCTCTTACCTCGTTTCCTCACAGGAAAAAAGTTTCAAAAAAAAGATTTTATTACAAATGGTCTTCATGGCCATTCTCACCTACCCACATTAGTCAGAGCTACTCTCTCAACTCACCCAACAAATTGTGGCCTTATCCAAACAGCCCCTTTCCATTCAAAACTGTAATTTGTAGCAAAAAGTGTTTCAGAACATAATCAACACTTCTCCTTGATCACAAAATCTAATTTTCAATTAAGTATGGAAAAGGTTTCTTTCAGAATGTAAATTAAACACTCTAAATACTTTTTCAAGGAAAATGAATAATTTTTGTTGGCAAATACAGGTTGGTTTCTGCCCATCTGCTATGCAACAGAAACAAGCTGAATGTAGAAGCCACTGATTGAATCGTTGCCTCACATTACACTGAAGAGCTGAACAAAATATTAGCTTTAGAAAAAATATATATTTTTTCCCACGGCCAACATCAAGCTGGTGTAGTAACAATACCAGTTACTCAGGGTTGAACCTCGTTATACAGAGCACTGTGCACTTAGCCTTACCTCTATAAGAGAAGAGTCAAGGTGCAGAATAGGATAGAAGTGATGGAGGACAACAAATTTACATGGAAACTGCACATGACAAAACTGGAAAGTCCTGCACACCTGGCCCCACCCCATACAGCCTGGCCCAGCCACTGCCAGGCTTTATAAGAACAGTCTGAAGGAGGAGAATGAAGCAGTTCTGTGAAGGTTTTCATCATCTCTGTGTGCAAGAGGGTTGTGGGTGTGCAGGCAATTCACTGCCACTTACAGCAGAGAACTCTGCTTAGCATCAGCTATGAACAGACACACCAAACAACTATGCTAGATTCCTAGATGGACAGCAGCAGACAACCAAAAGCCTAAAAGAATATTTTTTCACCATCTTTGGGGTAAAAGCTGTAAAGCTTTTACACAGGTGAAGCTCAGAGGCTGGCTCTGCAGCTGGAGCAGGGCTGGTGATGGCAGAAAGCTGAGTTTGGCCATGTGGAGGAGTCCAAGGGGCACAGGAGAGGGGATTCTCACACCTAGGTAAATGATCCCTATTACTTTCACCTACACTCTTAGCTGATGTTACTAGCACACTGAGATCCTAATGCAAGTCTCAGGGCTGAGCACCTCTTTTTAATATCATGAGTATCACGAAATTGAAGCAGGACCTCAGCAAACTGAGAACACAAGCACTCATTATCAGACATTTTGTTTTAAAAGTAGTAGTACTCTGATATTGCTACTACCAAAAATATTATTTATCAGTTTCAGAGAGCATTTCAGAAAAAGGCAGCTGTCCTAGCCATGTTCAGAGAAACAAGTTTCTTCTTCCTATTTCTTTCTTCCTAATTGGCCCTTCAGGTGCTAGAAAACACCATATGAATTCTTCTTTGAAGGGATTTATTACAAAATTGCAATATTTATGGAAGCTGTGGAAACAGAACACCTTTTTTGTCTGCATTTGCAAGAGAAAAGTCTATTTGACTGAAGGATAGAGTATGGCTTTTGTCACTTCAGCTCCACCTACATCATTTGGGGCATTTGTTTAGAAATAGTCAAGGTCTATGTGAACCTCTTTCCAGTGTTGTTCTTCCTTTTGTCACTAATCCTCTGTGACACAGACTGTCCACAGGATTGAAGGAATATTCTCCAAAAATAAGTAACAATTTAAATATCAGGAGAGTTTTCTAATTATTCTTTTTTTTTTTTTTTTAACTTATTTGTGCTATAGAATTACCCATACAACATTGCATATGCATGTAAGACAGCGATAGCGCTGTTATCAAAGAGCCTCCATTTACTTTGCACAAAACTGACAGACACAGTTCTGACCAACACGGTGATTGCCTGATCATGTCTGTAATCTTAGATCAATATGTTGATCAGAGCTCTTGAAAGAAGAGCTTTGCTAAGTGGTGAATACTGGGAAGTGGCTCTCTATTAGTGCATCATTCCCCTGGAATCCTAAGCTTACCAAAATTTTCTCCTCCCCAGATGTCCATCTGAGTATCATATTTTCCCAGGTGGTTAAACCAGGACTTGTCAATCACAAAGATGCCTCCTGCTATGACAGGGGTTCTGGAAAGGAAAACACAAGCCCGTATTAAACAAGCTCACATACTTGTGCTCATGCAGCACCACCATCACCACCATCTTCATTTTAGAAGAGGGACAATTCGTTTGAGCCTGACAAATCAAATCTCATTCAAAACAGGAGAACAGGTATCCTGATCATGTCCCCGCTCTACTGAGATGCCCCTCACTAGATCTGCCCCCTCCTTTTCTTAGATTGTGCTGCAAGCAGTACATGAATAATGCTGCATCTTTTGCATTTATACAAACACGCACAGCGTGAAGGCACGACAGGGGTATTGTCTGATGACTCTGTTCACCAGCTAGACATGGCGTGAGAGGCTTTGCTGCAGGTACTGTTCTGCTATCAGTAAATTGGCTGCTTCTTGAGTGTTCAACAGAGGCTCACAAATTATGTAAAGGAATCAAAAGATACTTATGTTACAAACAAGGAGCTGTCTGCCTATACAGACAAGCACTGTGACTTTTTATACCAGGATTTGTCACATTCCACACTCCTCAGATCTGTGTACACAGCAGCAAGGCTGGCAAAAACTGCTCCAGCCAGTCCGTCAGAGACAGCTACCTTATAGACTGAGTTGGGTCTGTTCTGGACATCTTCTGCTCTATAGGAATCTGCTCCCACTTGAAGTGAAGGCTCCAGTCAAACCCTAAGAAGAAAAGAAACACATCAGATAGGTTTTGTTCTTCGTTTTCTACTAGCTTCAGCCTCCACCTTTACATCACAGGCTACACCTACTTTCCTTTCCCAGCCTCCCTCACTGTGTACCCAGAACGGTAAGAGTTTATCCTAACGTAGCCAAGAATTTTCCAATTTTGTCTTGGCATCCTCCTCTCTCAGCAGTACAGGTCTCTGCTCAATCCACTCCGCATCCTCAGGAGAATGCTGTCAGTATGAGATGTACTAATTAGTGTTGTTGCATTTTGGCCAGTCTGTTTTACACTTCCCTGTCTGCCAGAGTTATGAGGCTATAATCAAAGCACTTTGTGGGATGTAACGTATTTAGGGAACAAAGGCCTGCAGATGATTTTAACCATTTTAACCTCCAAGCCTACCATTTACTTAAAATTGGCCTGTGGTGGAAAGCTGAGCACAACGCAGACACTAGCACTACACCACTGTTAAGGTTAGCCACAGAGTGAGTAGCTTTTGGTGAGCAAGCAGTGCAGCAGTGAACCACAGCTACCTACACTTCCTCTTGCCACAGCAGAGGGAGAAGAGCAACAGACACCACAGACAGCCATAGGAACAGCTGTAAGGCGGTTCAGCTGTCAAGAGAGACGTGAAAGTGCTTTTCAGAATAAACCAGGAGAGGCTTGGCAGATAGAAGCAAGCAGCTGGAAATGGCTGTCAGACTCCAGTATACATGCAATGTAGGGACCGGCTGCAAATCAGAATCACATAAGGTAGGAGCTCTGTCTCCGGACTCTAAGCTGAAAGCAATCCTTGTCTGGGAAAGCTAGGAGAGAAATTGGCAGGATGGGGGCATAGGTCTTCCCAATGAGCCCTAGGCAGTGAGTACATGCTACCTGAATCAACTGCCAGGAGGTGAATTGCTCTCAGGTACAAGAACATATAAACCGAAGTTCAGGCGCCCTCTGAATGCTCATCTCATCTGACACACATGCACAGGTGGCTTCCAAAGGAACACAGGTTCTTATCCAGGCACTGTCTGAATACACGCAGTCCATGTGATGTTGCAGAACCAGAATATTTCCATAGTACTTTAACATCCCATGGAGGAGACAAAGCCTGGCAATATTGCGTGCCCATGCAGAATTTTATCTCTTTGTTATTCTAGTGGGTCTTTCCCAAAGAGCAAACTACATCATGCAGAAACAGCCCCAGATGCCAGCAAGGCCACAAAGATTACACGAAGAGTGATCTCCTTGGTTCAGGAACACAAAAACTGAGAGCACAGAAGTGTTTGATGTCTGGCTGCTTGGCCTGAGTGACATAGCCCAAAAATCCTGCTGTTCACTTGCTGACAGGAGGTGAAGCAGCCAGAGGATACACTGATATGCTTTATCAGTTAACTAAGCCCTGAAATTACACAGATGCAAGCTCGAGAACAAGAAAGTATTTGGGCTTTATTTCAACTCTGCAAAATATCTGACTTAGCAAGTTGCAGGAAAAAGAGGACAGAACACCCATAAGGAGAGAGCATCACTATTTTCTTGTAAAGCTGAAGAGGACATCAATTATTTTTCATGCACTATCCCTCAGGCCTAACTTACGCAAGCCATTGATTATACCCACCTCCTCTCAGATCTGCTGATGCTGCTAGGTAGGCAAAATTATCCAGACTGATAACATCAATGATTGGACTCACCACTCGGGTATAATCCTGAAAGGAATAGAGAGGGGGGGGGGGGGGGAACAAGAAGTCAGGCTTTTCTTTATGGCCTGGAAAAGCTGCCAGAGATCATAAAAAACACAAAGCTGCACATGTAAAATGCAAATTTTTATTTGGCTTCTCCAGTATGGTTCTGACAGCTGAGTAGTGATGGATGTACAGTACATCCAAACAAGGAGATGGCTGGGTATTAGCCAAGTGTACCTCATGGATATAGAGAATGAAGCATGGGACCCAAATACCCAGAAGTGCTGCCAAGAAACAGCTCTATTTCCTGCACAAGTCACAGGACATGAATCACTGTCCCAAAGATTTTGTGCTCATTTTTGTTATCTATTGATAGCATACTTTCTGCTCAGCCATTCTTGAATTAACTCATTGTCATCAGACCAGAAATATTCAGCCCACTAGAAAAACCCATCTTCCTAACAAGTACCATGAATCAAGACTCTGTAATTCAGAATCATACTGCAAGCTGAAAAAAAATATATCATCTTAATTTTAAGGAACTGGGATGTTTTACAGGCCTTAAGGGGTATAGATATTTACGGTTTTACTTTGCAATCCTTTTAGCAAATAGAACTCAAGATTGTAACAAGTTTTCACCAGCACACAGGGCATTAAGGACACTCCTGTGGGAACAGTGATGTGGTAATGCCAAAACCAGTATCTTGCTACTAGACACCTGACAGCTTCCACAACCTTCCTACCAAATCTCCATTTTGCGTCTTGCTGTGGCCTCCTTGGACAGCAGGGCACAAACTAAACAAAAGCCTGTTATTCATGCATATTCCCCTCAGTGCTGTGACAACTGCACAGAGTATACCAGTGGGGCCTGAGCCCTGCCCTAGAATCCACCCTGGCAGCCCAGTGCTCCAGCCACTGCTCCAGCCATCCCAGCGACTGGAATGAGGAAGACTGAAATCCAAACCAGGACACACATCGGAAAGGCAGGAAGTCTGCAATAGGCCAACCTGAAATCTGCTCACTAAATAAAGCTGAAGTTAAATAAAACCCAAGCTTTTGCAACTAAAGTCCTGCTAAGGAAACTAAGGAAATTAGTGAGGTCCTTTCTGCTTAGGAACCTCGTGCTGCTACAGCCTGACTTAAAGGGCAGAACTAAATATTCATGGGCTTCCAAGATGGAGGATTTATTGAGCAGGACTGAAAAGTGGAAGCTTTTATGACATCATTCTTCTGCTTTAAGTCAGACTTGGATACGAGTCAGCATTAGAGCCTCCCACCCCTTCTCCTGGGGCCCATTACTCCATAGGATCCTTTATTTTAGAGGAGGAGAATGATTCCAGCCCCTTACAAAAGCAGGGTTAAGACTTCTCCCCTTGCCTTGTCTGTTTGCCTTTATAGCAGAGCCACATCTTCCCCTCCAGCAATCAGGATCACAGTCCAGACTTGTGCCAATCCTTTCCCAAGTGAACCAGCAAAGGGACGTTCCTGCACCCATAGGCAGCTCCTCTGTGCTAGGAAGCTGCCCGCATGCAGGTGGTTTGTGTTGGCAGCTCAGCAGGAGCATTAATGGAAGGAAAGTTTTGGCAGCAACAAGGCAGAGGGGAAGGTCCAGCAGCAAGGGAGATGGCAACCATGAAAAAGCTGCACAGTATGTGCTGCTGAAGTGGTTATCCTATGTACAAGCAGAAAGGAACAGGAAGCACAGGACCTGCAGGAGAGCTGAGGTTCAAGGTGGTGGGTCAGTTATTCACCATTGCATCCCATCACTCAGCACCTGTTGCCCTGCTAAGTTGGCAGGAGAACGTGTGAAGCCCATCAGGGATCTTTTGCCCATCTACCTCAGGCTGTACCTTCCTCTGCAACAGCTTGCCTGAGAAGGGAACTACCTGGGAAGGCTGATCCATGCCTCACTGGCACTGACCATGGCACCTGAGGGCACAAGATTAATCAGCCCCAGACATACCAGCTCTGTCTAGCCCAGAGGGGGGAGATGGTGCTCACCTCTTTCACTCTCTGAAGCATTGGCTGCAGCCACTCACTGTTGACTTCACAGTGACTGTCCAAGAAGGTGAGGATGTCAGCAGTGGCCACTTCAGCTCCTCGCACCCGAGAGCGAATCAGCCCTGCGATGAGGAAAGGACAGCAGAGGAGAAGGGACGTTAAGAGGGAAAACAGCTGAGCTTCCTTCAGAAACTAAAATACTTAGTGTGGCCATTACATGAGAAGACCAGGTGCTTCGTCAATATCACACCACTATCAGAAGCAGAGAGCTACTTTAGCAGCGCATTCCCTGGGGCCACACTACAATCTGAGTCCTCCCACCACACAAAGAATGACCTCATCTTCCACTTCTGATCATGCCACTGAACTCTCATCTGATTCCTGCCTTAATGACAGTTCCCTTACCCTCCAGTCCTTCCCACAGGCACCTTGCTGCTGCCTGGGCCATACCTGCTCAGTGTCTCTCCCATTGGAGCACCCTGCTGCCTCTCTCACCATTTCCATAAGAACATCTATTCTCTTGCTGCCTTTCTTCCTTCTTACCTATTTCCCTTTCTCCTTTATTCTGCCCTGTGGCCAGAGGCGCCAGTCAGATATCTCCATACTTTCTCACAGACCATCCTGCTACCAAGGATGACCTTCATGCACTGAACAGTGATTCCTGTCTCCCCTTTCAGATCCTTGCTCCAGCCCCACTGTACACTGACAGCTTTAGAAATCAGCCTGAAGACAGGACTTCCATCTACACCTATATTCACAAAGATCTTAAAATGCAGTCCCTGTTCTAGCCAGGGCCTCTGGACAGCACTCTCATTATTTAAACTATGAAATGAGAGTCCTGAACCCTAAGAATTGATAAGCCAGGTTCTCTGTTCACAGAGCCTCCACAGTAGGACACCAAGGCCTTATACTGAGAAAAACAAGCTATAATGGTAAGAAACAACATGTATGTAGCTGGCAGGCAGAGAGGGCCATGTGAGCAAATCCACTAAACCTTCATACCTACAAAGCTCCCACACTCACCTTCTCGACGGATGTTTCGTAGACACTTGACCTTTGGGATCTTGGTAAGGAGCTGGCAGTCCTCAGCTTAAAGGCAAAAAACATTTGGTACACATACATGAAATATTTGGCTTCAGAGAGCTCCAGTTAACTGTATCTCCACAGGAGGGGAATTTCTGCTGTCACTGAGTATCAGCCTGATGGTCTCAGTCCTCTTGTCTGAAGGATACACAGAAGAACACTGCTTGCCGGCTGCCCACCTCAGACAGCTGAGTCTGTGCTTTCTGACGCTCCGGCAGGCCAGGCCTTTGCCCTCCTGCACTCAGCATTTCACAAGAACAACGGGGCATGCACTGGCAATGTGGCACTGAGCGGATGGCACTGATGAAATGGAGGGACCGTAGGGAGCCAGAGCTGTAAATTGCAGAAGCGTCAACTAAAAGAGAATCTTGTCATTTAAAATGATCTCATCCATTCTCTTTGCCCTCAGTGGCTCATTTGGGCACTTCCCAACATTTGTTCTTAGTGCAGTTTCTGTTTGATTTTATTTAATATAAGCCACAGGGAGTTGACCTGCTTCCCTGGAGACACCATCACGCTAATGCATGGATGCCTAACTGAGGGCTTCCCTGGCAGCTTGCCAGAAGCTTGTGCCATCCCTCATTTCCTTTGCTCAGGGAACATGATGGAGGGCAGCAGCTACTGGGTCCAGCCCAGCCATACCAACGAGCACCGGGTCACGCAGCTTCACAAGGCTGCACCTTTGCATGCAGGATGCCATGGGCTACACTGCCTACAAACTGCACTCTCTACTCCTGCCCTAGCAGAGGTCACAGGAATAACACTTGCTAACATACACTGTTTTCCTTTGCTCCACCATGCCCTTCCCAATTTCCACCTTCATTCCATACTCCTCTTTATGTCCCGCATCCTCTCTTTCCTATTGTCATCCTTCCACAGACTTGGTGCTCTGAGCAGAACACAAAGGCCATCTCCTGGCATGGTCCTGCAGGACCATTTCCATTCTCAAGGATTCATGCAACCTGAAATACTGCTCTTGTGTGGGCACTTTGGCAGCTGCTGCACTATCCGAGTGAAGTGGCAGGCCCTCTCAGTTAAAGTCTACTGAGATTTTGCTGGACATCTGCTACAAGGGAAAGCATCACTCAGCTTGGCTAAGTCACAGTTTCAAGTAAGTACAAGAATCCATATCAAGCCATTTGCTCTTCAGGAATCGAGCATATCACTCTGAGTGTAACTACCTGCCAGCACTGATGGACCTTCTGTATCTTTGCAGAAACTGAGGCAAATATTAAAACCAAGTGACAGTCCTCAGGTACTGAAGTGCCTCCGATCAGGTGCCTCAGTGGAGCAGCTATAAGACCACAGATATCTGTTTGCCAACGAGAAAAATAAGAACTGTCATAGGATGGAGCTTTGTGAAAATTTTTCTACCTAGGAGCCTAAATGGCAGTTTCTGGCTGAGCTGTGTGCAGTACTGGTGCCAGAGATCCACCAGTGTTGATCTGAAACACTTTGGCCACCAAGACTGTATTGGAATTTTCAGGTGCTGAATATGAGACACTTAGGACTCTTTGTTAGAGGTGCTCAGAAACATCCAGCTCTAACAGCTGGGTGCAGCTCAGTCCTTATCCAAATCAGACTCCGAGGACCTCTCAGACCGAAATTCCTAATTTCACCATCCACCTCTACCATGACCTCTACCATGCACGTGTTTAAACTAAGCACAGAAAGACCACCTCTCTCTTTTCCTTCTCTCTTGCACACAGGCATGATGGAATCTCTGTGAGAGAAGGGAATAAACAGAGCAACCAAAAAGAGGGAAAACAGAAGAGAATAAAAAAATGCAAGGGAAATAGATCCATACTTACGATCCGAGCTGAAGTCATCTACCAAAATGATTTCCTGGATGAGATTGGGAGGGGTGCGGTTCAGGACGCTGCAGGGATCCAGAGAGGAAAAAGACAATCTTTGTGAGTTGCCATAATAATGACAATAGTAAGACTGACACAAGTCTGCTGCCCTATGCATTGCAGCAGGAATACCAGACTCAGTAATGTGGAAGAGGCAACCCTGCCCTTTGTACAAGGATCCACCAGAAGCTGAGCTGCAAGCAGGAACACCCCAGAAAGCTATGGTATCTCAGTCAAACCTTAGAAGGACCCCACAGCCAGAAGAATGGCTGTAGGAGTTGCCTGGGAGCAGCCAGCAAAGGATGCTGCAGCATGCTCTTTGCCTCCAGAGAGGCAAAGAGGAAAGCACCACCAGCCCTGAGGGCTGTCAGGGAGCCATTCCTATCCGCAGACTCGGCAAAGCTCATCTCTGCTGGGAAGCAGAAAGAGAGCTGCCACTTTTCCCAGCAAGGAATGCTCTCAGTGTTTTCTCACTGATTCACTTCTTTGGAAGGAAGGCAATTTTCTTTGGCAATATTCCGGACTGCTGTTTTCCCCCTCTTTTGATTATTTGTCTTTCTTTCAAAGCAGCCATGACACTTGCTGAGAGCACACACCTTTCTTTGGACTGGGTTCCTCTGTAGCCTGCAATACCCCCAGAGCTGCAATGGCTTGGTGTCTGCAAGACACAGAGGCTTTCACACACAAGGAAGGGGGATAAGAGTTTCCACTCTCCACGGAGATCAATACACTCTGGTACTCCAGAGTTAACAGCAGCTTCATTTCGACTTCTTTGTCCCTCTCATTTATTTTAAAATGCTTTAACTCATTTTCCATCACTTCTTTCAAGTCCCACCCCGGCTTTACTACAATCACACGGCATATTCCCTCTTCAAGCCTCCTTCTGCAAATGCACAGGCAGGCCCTCACTGCCTTCAGCAAGATTGCTCACATACTGAAAATCGCTCACACCTGTTCACCCCTGTGAGAAGCGCAGTTACACAAACTTCAGTATTAAAAACCAGAGGTAAACACTGTCCTCCTGGTTCTGTCAGCCCACCTCATTTCAGTGGGACCTGCTCTTCTGATTTTGAGTGATTTTGGAGAAAGTGTTGGTTAAGTATTTTGGGTTTTGTTCGATTGGTTTTGTTTTTTGTTTGTTTGGTTTTGTTGGTTCGTTTGTTTTTACACAGGAAACACAACAAGAGTAATCTAATACTCCCAGGAATAGTGCACTAAGGCTGTAGAGAAGGAAATTACTGTCTTGCTAAGGAGCATCACCAATGGCTTTGCATACAGAGGCAAAGTTTCCTTAGTTTTCTGCTGTCTCACACTGCAAAATCCTGACTGCTCTGCTGCTCAGTATCACATCCTACTCCATTTCATATTTAAGCTGCTTCATACATCTCAAGAGTATTTGTATTTTGAGCTTATATGTCCCTAGATGACTGAGCTTGCATTTTTCAAAGCTGAATCTCATTTGCTGCTCTTGGCTTATACTTCTCTGCATCCTTTAGCATTGCATGGGAAAGAGGGGGGGGGGACGGGACGACATTCCTCTTTGCATTTATGATTGCCTCTTCTCCCAGAATAGCCATCATCTACATATTTTACAGACAAGGTTGCCTTGCACTGAAATTCTTGTCCATGCAAACTTAATGCAAAACATGAGCAATCCTGACTTGCCATATCCTGCAGCATAACTGCTGTAAAATTGCATTCTACACATTCTCCCACTACCCTATTAGCAACGCTCCCATTTTCCCCACAGGTTTCAGGTCTTCCAACTCAATATAACAGGGAAAAAGCCAACACGCTTCATTCTCTCTTCCTCAGTTGTTCACTGACTCCCTCACTAGAGAGGAAATATTATTGAGGAGTTCACAACTTATTGTTCGATGCCTAGTTCTGCTCTCAGCTCTACAATAATTTGCTGTGGAACCCTGGAAAAGGTACTTAATCTTCTTTGTACTTTGTCTTGCCTGTCTTTTTAACAAGGAACACAGAAATCCCAGTATTTCATTTCAGTGAGGTGCAGAGACTGGCACGACAATTGATTACTCCTAGGCACAAAATGAATTATTAAGATTCCAAAATCCAAACGATAATTGTCCTTTACAGCTGAAACACAGACTGTTTCCCTCATCTCAAAGATACCTTACCTCCTTCATCTTTTTTCTCAGCTATCTTCTTTCAGTACCAGCATCCTTACTTTGTCCCACGACACCATATCAGCACCAACAATAGTTCCTCTCCTCTGCTGATCTGTCCATTTCTCATCAGTTCACAGATACTCTCATTTATTCCAGATGTTAGCAGAGGATGATCTCTTTTTCCCTTCACTCTAAAATTATCTCCTCTTTTGCCACTATTTAAATTGTCATAGTAATGAGTTGCTATACCAAATGCATCAGTATTACAACAGCATTAAAGCAGAATACATACAGGCTACCAGCATAGGCACTGAACCAGTGACAGCTGTTGAAGCCTACTGACTTAAAGCTTGACCACTCACCTCTACATTTCAAAGGCAAACAGTACCTTCTATACTGACTGAAATCAGAAATAAATGGAAAGTTACTTTTACGAATATCTCCGTAGTGCAATTATGGTCACTAAATTTGGGAAAAAGGCCCATAACAACATTGGCATCATATTCAACTTTTACCATGTGCATCTCAAATAGTTATTTCTAATTATCTAAATGATTTTGCTTTACTTGGCTGATGGATATAAAAATAATGACTGGCTGGAAGCCTGACTAGTTAGCAGCAAGCAGGTAGTGCCACTTTATCCTTTCCATTGCTTAATATCACTGTGATCCTCTGCAGACTTACAGCCAGGTCATAAACTGAACAGAACAGTCTTGTCCCTTAAATACCTGACATATTCCGATGTGCTGTGTAGTAATTACGCAGTGTTTGGTGTACTATGTATGTGAATTGAGAAACAATTACACTTGCAGCAGTAACTCAGCCTGGCACATTCAGATGCATTCTGTTGAAATCTTAGGTTACAGAAGATGTCTTGAAGCACAGTGAAATCTTCAACTCCTTCTCTAAGACCAGTATCAATCTGCAAGTGGGGTTCAGCCCCATGCCTCTTCTAACAATGTAGACATGGCCTGCACTTCTGTTTATGGTTGTAAGACCTCCCATGCTTTAAATAAAAGGCTACTAGCCAATGTTTGATTGTGTGACACTGCGAATACTGTAGAGCCAAAGAAGAATTCAGTCTTTGGGTTCCCTCACCACACAGGGATAAATCAGGAGCATTTCCAACATTGGATGTAAGCAAGGAGTAAATCAGGTGCACCAAGCATCAACCTCTGGCAGTGAAGACTCCAGTCATAGCCGGAAGTCTGGTAGGAATTAGATGACCTTCAAGATCCTTTCCAAACCAAGCCACTCGAAATGCCGTGCACCCCACCATTTGCAGCTGACTACAGCCAGTTCCTTACAAGAGGGCTGCTTCAGTGGTAGCAGAATTGCAGGGATCAGTTTGAAGAGCTAGGTCACCCACTCTTCTAAGTCTTTGTTGGGGAGCTCTGGCTTGCAGATGACCACACCTAAGAGACTGGCAAGACCACTTCTTGAGTGCTGTGTCCAGTTCTGGGCTTCCCAGGACAAGAAAAATAAGAACACACTGAAGCAGGTCTAGTAAAGGACCACTAAGATGAGTAAAGGATTTGAGCATCACATGTATGAGGTGAGGTTGAAAGAATTGAGATTGTTTAGCCTTGAGAAGAGAAGGCTCAGAGATGCTGCAGAGTCCCTATCCTTGGAGATATTCGAAACAGACTGGACACAGACCTCAGCAACCTACTCAAGCTGACCCTGCTTTGAGCAAGCCTGGCATGCTAATGCGTTGGCAACACTCATCTGCTCATTAGTACATATCACCTACATACAATTTGGATATCAATGTCTCTCTTTACAGGCTACTGCTGTTTTGAATGCCATCTTCTCTATATTTTAATTATCATAGCACCTGCTATTTGATTGGCTGCCTTGAGATTTTCTTAAGGATCACACTACCACAGCTTCTGAGCATCTAACCATTTATTGTCTGACCTATGATGTAATCAGCAGAAATCTCCTGCTGTTGCCCTAGCAGCACTGTAGCTCCAAACAAACCTGCTAATTTTCTGAACAGTGGCTCTGTAGAGCTAATCTCATGGCTCAAATGAAAAGGAAATGATAACAGGTAAAAAGGCAAAATGTGTTAATGCGATGTATACAGGACTCCGGAAACACAGTAGCACCAAACCTGGCAGACTGAAATCCAGCCCTCTTACCATGAGGCCAACTCGAAAAAGCCTGTTATTTATTCACAAAGTACATTCCTCTAAGCCCACAGGACTTGACAAGAGAAGTGATGATGATGAATAAAACATTCCTGTTAGTGATACTCTGAGTTCAACATTCTACCTGAACAATTCAATCTCCTTTCAGCCTTCACAAGCTGCTCCTGGACCTGCTTGCAGACTTCAGGGATCATTTGAGCAAAGGCTTGATAAATCAGAGGGCAAAGGGCATTTTTTATGTAAAAAGGAGAAGAAAAAGAGCCTCCCCAGGTTCTGCAGGGGTGATGGGGAGGGGAAAGAGAAGTTGAGCATTGCTTTGTTGTACAGATAATCACACACTTTCATTTGCTTGTAGATGAGACTCTATGTCACCTATTTACCTGTTAGATTTGGCCACTACTGATACCTAGATATTAGGAGCTACTGGTACAAGATAGCAAGTGTCCTGTAGGCTCAGCAGGGTCAGTGCACAAAGCCCCAGTGAGGACCTGGTGGGCCATTAGGTTCTGCTGCTTTTTATCAGCTTTCTGCTTGAAAGACTGTGTACTCTGCTCTCACTGAGTCACTCCCACCTCCTGAAACACAAGCCCTAGCAGGGGACGGGCTGCTTATTCCTGGTTATGGAACACAGTCCCTCCCATATCCCTTCCTTCAGCTACATCTAGCAGCCCAAAGTGTCCCCCTCTGGTTCCCCCACTCTTCCAAACCAAGCTCATACTGACTATTCCCCATCTGTGGAGGCTGCTAATGATCACACCACAAGAAATATACAGCAGCTACCTGCAGATATTCTCTTTGAAGACACACCCACACCGCCAATCCAAGTCCTAGACCTGTCCTTGTGGGCCATCTCTAGCACAGATCACAAAGCACACAGGGGAGGTCCAGCTACCTTGCTTGCCTAACCACTGGAAAACATCTAACCCCACACGGGTGCCCTCCCAAGCACCATCGTATGGGCCCAGCACCCTTTGCTGACCTCTTCACCGTGCGGAGCAGGGTGGAGCGGGCCTCGTTGTGGAAGGTGATGATGAGGCTGGTAGCTGGCAGGTCTGTATCATAGCGCACAGAGGTACACCTGCAACACAGAAGAGCAGAAGTGTGAGCCAAACATCATTCACCAGCAGCTGCTGGGGTAATCTATCTATAATTTCCAGAGGAGAAGAGAATAATATGCTAAAAACAGAAACAGCACAGCAGAGCTGCAGCAAGAAAAGCCTCAGCAGCCCCTGTACCAAAGTCAGCAGAGGTTAAAAGAACCACGCCTGTTTGAAGGCCAAAGTTTTAAGGCTCTGGTACCTAAACTCATAATGCTGCATGCATTATGGATGACAACACATAGCTTTCCTAGGGAAAAAATGTTCAACACTGTGGATTCCAGCCTATGAACCTGCCCATGTTTCACGTGAACTCTAGCTTCTTAATGCATAGGACGTGCGCATGCTAAGGATGCACGGAGCTCGTAGATCCAGGCATCAATTCAAATTCTTTGGACATTGGGCTTTACAGGAAGGAAAAACACTACCTAGCACCGTGATCTGCATCAGGGAGCGGCTGAGGTTCAGCAGCATCTCTTCTGAACACTAATACCTCAGCTGGCAATGGAAAGTGACTCCTCTCATCTTCTCATCTGACTTTGTAATGTTAGGTATGTGTACACTCGTTCACGTACTCAGAATCAAGAATCAGCTTGCACCACGGCTGTTTATACCCCATGGACAGCAAGGATTCTGGAGAACTCACGGATATGAATCTTGGATCCAATTCTGGCAGGTGCTAGAAATGGCAGATTTGGGCTGATGTGCTCCTCCAGAATTGTGCCTTGTTTTTAATTTTCAACTACTCAAGGCCATACTTAGACTAAATACACCACTGGACAGAATACAATTCAATTCTTAAAACCACTGCTTGCACTTCTGCATTTACTTACTACTCTTCTATGGTTGTTACTAAACTGTAACTATTTTTTTTATCAACATGTTCTATTCTACTAGATTAAAAGTATTCTGAACTATTACTATTTTTCATTGCAATATTTTGCGAAGGGGACAACTACTTCCTACAGCAACTTTCAAGCATATAAAGAAACTTTGATAAAGACTAAAGTGAAAAGCTTGAGACCAGACAGGGACATACCATGTTTGTTACTGTTTCAAAATAACTCCATGATGTAATGAATGTAAAATGTATTAAGTCATCAGCAAGTGGGAAAATAAGAGATTGGTGAATGTGTTATTTGAGAGACTTTCCAAGATCTCAGTATTATTAGAACATCACAGAGGACAAGGATGAGGATGAAATTTGTGCTTGGAAGTTGGGTTTCTCTTTGCTTTGGATCAAAAAACAGCCAGCTACAGGCTCAGTTAGAATTATCTTGAAGGATGTAGACTCAAGTATGCCCTACGTGTGCTTTGGTGCCTGAGGAAAAATAATAGGGTAGTGACCTATCGATCCCTGACTCCTTGAACAGAGCCAGAGCCATTTGTGACAGAAGAAAGGGCTTTCTCTAACTTGTGCCTGCTGAAATAAATCTTTATCTTAAGCTCCCATCACAGCAACCACTCCAATATTGCTACAAGACATGGTATTCAAAAACAATGTCCTCATTCTCAAACTGAACCCCCTGAAAATAGGAGGAACACGCTAATAGCTCTATCTGCTCTGATGGCATGCTGCTTAGGGAGCCCCCACTGCTAAAGGGAATCTATGTAAAGCTGAGGCCTGAAGTGGCTATGCATTTGTAAGGAACAGCATACACGTTTGTCTTTAGACTGAAGTGCACAGATAGAGTTTTTCACAAAAAGCATGCTCTACGTGCTACCACAGATCACAGATCAAAATAAATAATTCATCTTTGAAGGGAGCTGGTTTTAGGCCAGAACATGACAGCAGATTAACAGAAAAAAGCAATTCTGCATGGCAGGGGGACTGTCAGTAACAGAGGACAGGCACCACTGCCTCTGAGTCACTAGCAAGCCAATCCTGAATGCTCTGTTGGGGAACAGAAGCACAAGACTTTCATCTCACTACCAAGGTCCCATCCGCTTGTATCCACAAGGCACCCTGATGGCTGTCAGTGCTGGCAGGCTCACAAAGCTCCATTTCTCGACATCCCTTTCACAGTTTCAGTCAAGTTAAAATGCCTCGTTCCCAATCTCAGCAGTTAGGAGGTGTTGCTAGGTTCCAGACAGACAGACAGACCAGCACTTCAGACATGATTACTTTGCTTCTATTTTTCCTTCTTTGTAGCAGGCTGCTTTACACTATCCTTTTACTACCAAACCTATCATCTTCAAGGTACAATGTTATCTTTCTGCACTACAGAGAGTACAAAATAATTGCCTGGGCACTAGCAGTAACTTACAGATGAGTTTAGTCAGCAGAATAAATCCACCCCCAGTGAAACAAGGACAGAACAAGGAGCACTTTGCAAGCCATGAAATATTCACTGTCTGAACATGAAAAACATGTTATTTTCATCCCCACCTCAGCAGTGTTCATCCAAACCATAACACTCAGCCTAGAAAGAAGGCACCAAATGAGCCTCAGACAGCCAGGGCACAGCAGATGAGAAACACCAAAGTAAAGCAATGCTGCAACAGCCGAGTACCTTGCAGATAGGACAGAGGCTCACTGAGAAGCCATGAGTGTGGGGGAATTTATCCAAAAAACAGCTGCCAGTAGGGCAATTCGAGCTGCAATGGAGGAGCTGTGCTGAAACGCAAAAGCTGAAATAATAGGATGGTGTTTGGAACTGGGAGAAGATATGCTAGAAAAGCAACAAACTGGGACTGAATTAGCCAGGGGTCTCTGTGCATGAGACCTTCCCAGATCAACCACAAAACAAAGTGAAGTAACAGACAGATCCTGGTGAAGAAAAACCAAAAACATCCTTTGTTATAATATATTACATAATATTATATATTATACATTGCAGAACAACGCAGGAAGGCACTGGATTCCCCACAGCAAGCAGCAGCCATGGCCTGGAGCAAGGGCAGGACAGTACCTGTAGTGCCTGGTGTCCCGTATGGGCCGGTCGCTGCTGAGTTTGTCACTCTCTAGCTGATTAAAAGCATGTTGGCGGTAGGGGTCTTCTCCAGCCTTCAGCAGCTTTGAGGACAGATAGGCCTTCTCATCAAAACTCCTCCTGCTGTTCTTCTCTCCTTGGGGAGCCCTTGTCACCTACAGCAGAGATAAGCATCAGAGTATCAGGGAGAGCAGCTGATTTATGTTCAGATGAACGTTCAGATGCATCCACAAAGAGAGGCCATTTGCACCACATTTGTAAATGGCTCAGGTATGGGGGAAGGCAAGACAGGCAAGAGCTTGGAAAGGAAAGCAGAAAACCCTCACAGATGTACTGTTATAATTGCCTTCTCCAAGAAAAATTGCAGGCCTTGCTATCCTTAAGGACCCAGCTTGGGTTGAAAGCTGTTTTCCTGATAACCCAGGCAGAGGCAAATTCTCTGTAGCACTTGTTACACAGAACGTGTGAGACTGCAGGCATTTGGAGGCCCTTCCAGACAGCACGGGTTTGAGAGCAGCCTCCAGCCACCGCAGCTAAAACAGCATTTTGAGAAAAAACAGTTTCAGCCTTTCATCAATCACTATTGCATACAAACAGTCACAGCTGATTTAATAGGCTCCCCCTGTGCCTCATCCAGCTTTGTCTAGTCTCACAAGTCCATGACAAAGCTGAAAACTGCATGTGACCACCTCCAGTTCCTCACAAGCTAAAACAATCAGGCTTTCCCTCTCCACTCTCTAAAGGTTTCTCAATTTCCCCCTTGCCAGGTCACAGAGTCAGCACAATGCCAGTGCTTGAGGACCGTCCTCTAGGGCCACTGGTAAGGAAACCAGGCACAGTTCCAGCCTGTGCCAAACTCTGAAAGACAAGATTTTCATTCAAAACAATATAGAAATAGTAAAATATTTGCTTATAAAACAATTGGGATAAATTACACAACAATATTAGTTTAACAAACTGTCTACGGTAGCAGTTTGATAGATGAAATCATGAAGCCGCAAAATGTTTCCAGACTCGTATAAGGGTGTGCTGGAGCTCCCTCCCTAAGACTGCTGGAAGAGGCAGACTCTGGCATACCCATAACTCACAGAAAGTGGCAGACGGTCCCCAGATCTCGAGGTCCCTCTGTTTAAAACAGTTTGGATAACCTCTAATACTAGGCTTGATCGTGTTCCCTCTGCTATGCGGCTACTTGCACGAGTTTTAGAGGGCAAGAGACTATGGACTGGTCACCAGTATCACACAGCAGTTCACTTAATCCAAAAACCTTGTATGAACACTGTTACACAAACTCAGAGACAGCTCAGCACTTGTGGCCAGAGCACAGTTTTTTGTCAAACCAGGCTTTGGAAAGAAATTACTGGAGGATGAAGAGAAACTAAAGGTTAGGACTATTCAGTTTGGAGAGAAGAATGAAGTGAGGGGAAAAAAGGGATAGAAGGTCCACAAAATTCTGCCTACTACAGCCAAGGTCAACCTGATGTTCAGATTTCCCTTTCTTATTACACAAAAATGAAAAAAATCTCTTGGCATAGGAAATAAAGCTGCACTACTTTCAGCACCAAGGAATGGACTCAATCTGCTTAATCAAGCTGCTGCATATAGATTTACTCTGGTTTAGGTTCAGGCACATTTTAGCAGACTTCCTGGCTCTCCCCCACTGCTGCAGGCACCTCACTGGGGACACTGGCCCTGCCTCCTCTGCTTCTCAGACTCTCCCTTGAGGTTGTATTTTCAGCACAAGAAGGAAAATACATACTTTTGTTCCTTTAAAAGTTGAAATGTTCTCCTTTAATTTACGCTAGAAGTTGTGTCAAACATAGCTTCAATGTCTCTTTCTCAACCCTAGAAAACAATACTGCTGTGAAGCAAAAGCCCAGCTAATCCTGCACCTTCAAATATTTCTGCAGTCACTCACTGGCCCTTTGCTACTTATCTCTGTCTCCCCAAGCCCTGGAAAAGCAACAGCTGGGTTTGGTTTATATTGCCATGAACATTGCACAAAACACTGGAAGCAGCTGCAAGCCTTCAGGAGCCATTTGGTCATAGCACTGCAAGGGCCAGGGGCTCCCCAGGGCAGCAGGGCAGGGCCTGTCCCACTGCCCCAGCCCCAGGCACCTTCCTTGGGCACAGGCCAAGGCCATGCTGGGCTGTGGGCCCAGCTCTGTGGGGCCCATTGCAGGGCAGGGCTGTGGGAAGCTGAAGCCCATTCCCGCTGTGGCCCTGCTGGGGCAGGAGCTGGTGGCCCTGGGGCTGACATGGGGTCCTGGGCAGGGTGGGGGGACCCCGGGGTGGGCAGGCACAAGAAGGTCCATCAGTGTCCTCAGGGCTGTGACACATTTACCCTTGATATATTACGGGTGATTAATCTAGCTCGCACAGTTCTTACATTACTACTTCTTGAATCTGATGGATAAGTAAAGAGTGCTGGGAATCAATTGTCGGTTAAGAACGCTTCTCATTTTTATCTTGGCTGGTATCTCTTCACGCTCTCTTTAAACGGGGAAGGAGGAAGATTCAGGGAATGACAGCTTGGACAGCCCATCTTCATGTCCAGAAAGACACTGCAACAAGTAATCAAACAGCTGATCTGCAGGTGCCAAGACAATAACAGGGTGATAAATAGCAGCCAACTGAGATTTGGCAGGACCGCATCATCTCAGACCAACCTTATTTTCTGCTGTGATGGAGTAATCAGTCTCACGGCTGTGGAGAAGCAGTAGATATGACACATCACGACTTTGGTTAGGCTTTTGATGCGGTCTTACAGGATATCATTAGCAAGCTAGAGAAATAATGGCCTCGCTGAAACTACTTCAGATTGCCTGAAACTGATGGGAAAGCCATAATTCAATGTCAGAGCAGAGGGGCAATGGTGAGCACAGGTCTTAGGATTTGTTTTGGATCCAGAATGACTAAGTATTTTCATAAACAGCTTTGGGTCTTGAGACTGAATATGTTTACCAAACCCAAGGGAAATTCAGCAAAAGCGTCAGACACACTGAGGAGCAAGATTAGAATTCAAAGTTATGTCAACTTATGTAAATACATATATTTACAAATACATGTAATTCAATAAAGGCACTGCAAACCTCTACAGTTCAGGAGGACTGAACTAATACAAAACACAGAGGAAACAGCAAAGGAGCAGCTCTGAAGAAAAGCCCTAGCTGTTAAAGCACATTACAAACAATGCAAAATAAAGCTTAATAAAGAGAGGACAGCAAACACCATCCTGAGTAGTGTCCAGACAGCTACAGAAAAGCCTAGCAAAGGAAATATAAAGCTTATGTTTAAAGTACTGACTTGCCTTATCAGATTCCTTCTCTAGAATATGGATGTTTGACTACAGGGCGTCTATCCCTATTAATTCAAAGCACACTAGACAGGAGAGCACAGGCTCTCCACCATACAGTGGGCAGCCCCCCAAAAATCCTCTGAGGCGGGCACTGACATTAACCCTCCTCCCTCCTCTCCCTTCACATTAACTCCTCTCACTTCAGGAAAAAGTCAATGTAAGCACATATGAGCTTTGGGTATGTTAAAGGCACGCTATGTACAGCTGAGTGCAGAGTTAAGGTTTTTACCAAATCAGTGGGACAGCTCATTGCCACAAGCTATATGGCTACACACACCGTATTGCCATGCTCGAGGCTGGAACTACAAATGGGAGTTATGAGAGCAGGAGAGCCCGGTTGCTTTTGACTGATGCTCTATGACAGATCAGAAAAAAAAAAATTGCTACATTAATGCAGAAAAAGATTAATAGGCACTGGAAATTTGAGTGTCTAGACTAGGGATTAGCAAAGCAGCTTGCACAAACTGAGATTTGACCCAAACATTGCTGCGACCTCCAACACAATTGGCATACCAAAATTTCAGGGAACAACGTAAACATCCTGGTCTCATTTCACCATTTCTCTTTTGCAGGTACACTTTTTCCTTTCAGTGATAGAATGGATCAAGTAGTTGTTCTGATGTTGAAAAGTGCATCGTTATTTGTGTTTTGAGATGGTTCAAGGGACCAGTTTAAGTAGTGAAATGAATGCCATAAGCAGGGGATTAAGGGAGAGGAATTTCTGCCATGCACGTCCGTGAGAACGTGAGAGCCTCATTTCTTAACTAGCAGAGTCATTCACCTGTAGGCTTGATCAGCTGAAAGACAGCAAGAGTGTAACACAGACAGCACCACTCACCTCCATGCATTGCCACCATCTGCCACCAGACACAGGCACACCAATTCCAACACTGAGAAAATAGCTGCTAAAACTAGAGCAGCCTGGGAACTCAGGGTCCCAGGATTATTATTTTTTTAATTATAGCTATTATTTTTCGCAACAGCAGGCTTGGCCAACTGCAGAAAGGGTAACCATGCTCCACAGGCCAGGAGGAATCACTACTCATCAGGAATAAGGCAAGGAAAACTCTTCTAAAGTAAGCATAATTAATCATTTTACAGTTACTGTGAAGTTACCCTAACAGCAGCTTTATACAACAGGATGCATACTTCGCAGCTCTTAGGTATCCTTCTGGGCTTATTTAGTCTAGGAAAAGAAAAGGCCCCAGAGAGATGTCATGGCAGCCTTCTAGCATTTAAAGGAGGCCTACAGAAAAGATGGGAGAGACTCTACCAGGGAGTGCAGTGACAGGGCAGGGGGTGATGGCTTTAAACTAAAAGCAGGTAGAGTTAGATTCAATATTCAGAAGAAATTCTTTACTCGGAGGTGAGGCACTGGCACAGGCTGCCCAGAGAAGCTGTGGATGCCGTATCCCTGGGGATGTTCAAGGCCAGGTTGGATAGGGCTGTGGGCAGCCTGACCCAGGGAACTGCAGCAGCTCCCAAGAAATTCCCAGGAGATCCTGCTTGCCAGGAAACAAACCACTGCCGATGGGGACAAATCTGCAAGATGTCTCAAATGTCCATTGCCAGGGACAGTTGTTTTAGGGGGGGTGTTGAATTCCCAGAGGGGATTTATGAACCCCAGAATGCACATAGCTCCTATGCCTCATGGAATAACCCACGTACTCCTCTGAAAAACTGCACAAAATACTTTAAGAGAAGAAGCTATGCCTGACAGCAAGAGGGCCTATACACCTCACACTTTGTTCAACTGTGTAAAGCACTTTAAATGTGGTTAGGGAGCCGTGTTCTTACAGAACTTCTGTTATGAAATGTTAATAAAAGTTACCACAATTAAATAGAACCATCCCTGTTCTTTGAGAAGCACAAGTGCTGACAGAGGAGTTCAGAAATTGGTTTGAATGTTTTGTTTGTATATTGCACATACTGGAGTAACACAATGGAAGCAAAGCAGCTTGAATCAATCAGCTCCCACACCACCAAGCTGGTCACAGGAGATTTTCTAGTGGCATCAGCCCTGCTGTCTGCTGCCTTTCCCAAACTGGGCTGGGGGACTGGTGGCAGGTCCCCAGCTGAGGCTATTTTCAATGCCCTCTTTAAAGAGGCTGCAGCCAGCAAGCTGTGGTTGCCAGCTCACAGGTTTTTTCCAGGTCTGTGACAAACAGAGCTGTAGCCTCTTAGCACGCTTTCCCAAGGGACGGTGGGAGTAAGAAGCAGGGCAAATCTGCTAGCGTTTGCTTTTCAACACTGCAGCTTGCCCAAGATGCTTCTACTACACCTCCCTATTCTTTTCGGCTGCTTCCTGGTATCTGTTGTCTTGTGCAAGCAGAGGCCATTCTCTGCTCTACTCTTCTGTTTTAGCCCTGAGAAACTCTGCCCCTGTTTTCACAGTTAGGAAGTCATGGGATCTCATCAGACATTTCTGACCTCATTTTTCTCTCCTTCCCTCAGTTTTACCAGACACTGAGCTGTTGACAAGGAAAGTGTCCTCAAGCATCTGGCTTGGAAAGGTGGAAATCCTGTATGAGGCTAGAAAGGAGAAGCAAATATTTTTCTGTGTTTGGTTTCCACAGCAACGTTCTCCCCGCACCCATCACTTTTTGGACACCACTCCCACAGCTTCCTCCAAGAGAGGCACAAAATGGCATGGTGTTTTCCATGTTATTACCTACAGCCTGGAAGCAGCAATCATCACATCCTCCTATGGCGTCTGTCACAGGCAGCTGGACCTGGTAAGCTGCTGGAGTAAAGGATTTAAGAACGGGATAATGCTGATTTACAGGTCACAACAGTGGGTTGATAGACAAAGATTGATCACTACAATTCAAACAGACTTGCCATGGTTTGGTAATCTGTTCTTTTGGACAGTTTTGGTGAAAAAGTAGACAAGACAAGAAAGGGAAGCTATTCACAGAGAGTTTAGAGAGGGAGTGGGGGAGTGAGAGGGTAGGAGATGGAAAAAAAAAAAATTAAGGACAATTACATTACTACTTCTGCAGTTGGCCTTAAAATATTGGAAGGAACAAACAGGTATGTCTCACCAGGAAGCAAAAAAAGTAATTATCTCTATAGGAAGTTTAAGAAGGGGCAAGTAAGATATCTGATATACTATTCCATAGCATATTCTATATACTATTTTACAACAATTTGAAATACGTTTTGAAGAAGGTTTCATATTTGGTTTGGACAGCACTTTTACACTTGCCTTTTAATTCACGGAATCAGGAAGGGGAACAGAAAGAGAAGAACACAGTACGAGGAGAAAGGACAAAGGATAAAGAAACAAAGAATTGCATAACGCTGACTGAGACTGAGGGGATGATTTGATACAATCATCTGTTAGGATCACCTTGTTTTGGACCAGGATCATCATTCTTTTGAGACTGTAAGAAAACAGCAGCAAAGACAAAGAAGGAAGACTAAGAGCACGTTTGGCATAGATGCTGATAGGCCTGAAAAGCTACTAGCTTATGTAGTACCCAGTGCATGGCAAGCGGGAAAAAAACAAACATTGATGACAAAGCCAAGTGTGTAATTAGTATAATGAAGGCGATTACTGTTAACTTGAGATAAATGCTTATCATCTGATCTGCAAGATCCGGAGAGCTCTCTGAAAGATTGGCAAGCCAGAGGGAAGAAGAGGGGAAGAGGAGGCTGGTCAACAACAGAGCTAGGTGTGGATGCATACACTTGAGGATATTTATTGCTTTTGCAAACAGAGGATCAGATGCACAGTGCAGAGCTCCTGGTTTTCAGCCAGTTCTGACTCCAAAGGCACATTCAGCTAACGGGTATCTCTCTGAATGTCCACGATGAGCTGTGATTCTTCAATAGTTGCAGACATCACTACCCTCATTCAGTTTCTCAGGATAAGGAAAGGTAGCACCTGTCCTACCACAGTCGTAGCTCTTTGTTTTCATGTCTAAGAACTGACAACCTTGCTCTTGAGGCAGCTATGTGACCTCTGCCAAATGACCCTATTAAACATCTTGTTAGTGACTCTGCAGAGCAACATTCTCCTTGTGATACTTCATCCTGATCTTGCACGTCCTTATCTACAGGAGGGAGGAATGCTTCCAGAAAGAACATCTTGATCACCTTGCCTAGGTCCCAAAAGGTACACAAAGCAGCATGGGACAACACCTGGAGGACTGCCAGAAGTAACATAGTACACAAACACCGGCAGTAAAGCACACAGTCCAATTTCATTTTGCAGACAGCAGCCATAAAGAGTGCAAGGTACTCGCTGCCATGCTGGTTATGAGCTCAGCATCGCATTGCATGCAAACAAGTCCCTTCCACATGCAGTGACTGGTCTCAACATGACCTAAGCTCGCTCCATCCCCATGTAGATTAACAGTCCATGCATAAACCATGACTACTCGGATTCCCTTCTGGATACAGTCCACAGTTTGCATTTGCCCTGATGTATATTCATTGCAAAATGGAACTCTCACAAGATGGAACTTATTCTACAACCTCATATGACAAGCACATGATGCTGCCAGTAATGCTCTACTGCTGCCCAAGACAGATTTTTCCCTACATTTAATTGGAAGTGACCTTTAAAAGGTATGTCCATCTTCGACCCAGCTACGTAATCCTTGAAGAGGCCTGGATGCAGTTAGCATGGGCTGGATCCTGCAAACCTTTCTGGCCTAGCTAACCAGAGGCAAGAATAAACTGCCCATAATTGGAGAGAGAGGACTTGATGCCCTGGAGCATCCTTCTAGTTTTTTTTGTTTTAGGAGTGTTATGTAAAACAACAGTGGAGGCCAAAAGGGCTTCAAACACAGATGCCCAAGGGCATGCCCTTCCAAACAGCTCTGAGGAAACAAAACTGCTCAGAACCATGGCAATCCAGGCCCCAGATGAGCTGAAGCAGTTGCCAATGCCTGCTCTCTGAGGTTGAAGTCCATTACGCACACAGATGCCCATTATGTAAAACTGAAAATCTGTGACAGTTTTCGGTTTTAATATATTTATATACATTGAGTTTGTGTAAATGCCCACATGTCCAGACATACACACATCTGGCTTTGTGTTCAGTTGATCTTCATCTCATTTCTCTCTAGAAAAAAAAAAAAAACAAGAAAACCCTGAAAAACTGAGTGAGGTAGAAGCCTTCAAAATTACTAAGCACCAGTGTAAGAGAGGAGAGTGAGGTCCAAGAGGCTGTTTTTCCCCTGAAGCAGCACTTGTTTCCCAAACACACCTATCCCCATCCATAAATATCCATGACAACATCTGCTGTCAGGGAAAAGACAGACATGACAGCACACTCTGACTACCTAAAGGATTAAGCAGTTGATACTGGCACCCCTAGCATTAAAACAGCATTGTCAGAAAGAGATCCCCATGGGTAGCTGGGGACACAGTGCCTCTGGGAATAAAGGTTTTGTACAGAAAAGCGATGGTCTCATGGATGTGAAGCTGTCTGCTTTCTGACATCTGCTTAGCATCACACAGCGAACTTCCTCAGCAAAAGCCATCTAAAAGGTTTCTCCTTGCACATAGAAGTGGTGCTTTGCACTCCCATACATAAACTGTGTAAGTCTGTTTTGTGGTCCCACAGAGTGAAAAAACACTATGGGTTGTTACATTTGTTCTTCCAGAAAAACACCCCTGTCTTTGCAGACATTTAAATATGTAAAAGAATGCCCCTGGTGTCCAAGTATTTTTGAATTATTAAAACCAAGAGGAAAAAGTAACGGTGTTTTGTTATTTGTCTGAGTGTTAGATGCTCTGAGGACATTTAGTCAGTACCTGAACCCAGATGCAGCACCTCACTCCATATCAGGACATAGATAATGCCGTCTTGGTTACCTGCTAGCACCTATGAGGCCAATAAGGCAGTTTAAATGGGGTGGGCTAGGTCTTCATTAAATGCTTCAGCCAAATGAATTGTCTCCCTATGCCCACTCCCCCACCTACGCTGGCTGCACAGGCCTGTGTGTGCCTCCTGTGCTGATGCGCTAATCTATTCCCTTTGAACTCATGTGACCTACATTCAGCCTTTTCCTCCCAGTGAATCACAGCTGCCTAAAGTGACAGATGCAGCCACAGATATTTTCACAGAGCAGAAAGCAACTTCAGACCTGCTAAGCTGGGGATGAGGGGCAGTGCTATGCTACTCCCCAGGCCAGCACAAGGCACAAATCAAGTGACAGAGAGAACAGGAGGCTGAATTTCTAAGGAAAAATAAACGTCCCCAATGAAATCAAGGGAATGAGAATTTTTTTTTTTTTTTTTTTTT
>WBMW01005934.1:2539730-2559540 GCA_013396635.1 Penelope pileata
AACTGCTGCATGCCTAAAGACAAGAGGGGAAATGAAGCTACACTAGCCCCTAGCCTTCCACAAAGGAAATACAGCACAGAATACGGACAAGGCTTAAGAATATAGCCTACATTTCCATGCTATTTTTCTGGAAAGCTGTGTGAAGAAGTACCCCCAACAGTGAAACCAAAGATTTAGCTATTAAAAACAAACCAACAAACCAACAACAGAAAAGCTCCACAATTAAGCAAATAACAACGTTGCTTCCCCGAAACATCTCGGTCTCAGCTCCTGCAGTTGCTGCCTGCTTCTGGCTAATATAGGCAGCAGTGAACTACTTATGAGATGAGCAGAAGTCAGCGAGACTGCTCACCCAAAGCATTAAAAGATGTAATTATATTAAGCTGGGGGCTCATTTTCTTTGCCTTCAAGATCACGCTGTAAGGGCTTTTTGCTAAGGCTAGAGTAAGGAAGTCGAAGCACCTCTTTAATCTTTCATCCTCAAGAGTCACAGCTTTAAAACTGGAATTGGAAGATTAAGAATAAAACAGCATAGCTCTGCAACCAGCCAACATTCACACTGCAGAAATGCTGCATCCACGCACGACTGAGGCAGGAGAACAAGGAGACAGCCTGACCCCCATCAGGAACATACCCAGCCCGACAGCAGGAGGCAGGAAGTTCTCCTAACACATTTTTGTTAGTGGATCTTGCTCAGTCACAGTTTTGAACATCATCTAGTTCGGCATCAACTCTCTCCTCTCCCCACTTTAAATCAGCTCTGAGAGAGACCTTGTCACAGCCTCTCAGACAGCCGCAGTCCCCTGGGCCCAGCCAGGAGGCCTTATGGAGCAGCTCTGGTGCCTTTGTGCTGGCTGGGGTACCATGCTGATCCTGCAGGCTGCCCCACAGCCCCAGTGCATTCGGTCAGAAACTGCAGGCAGCTCATCTTCCCAGGAAATAACATCTGGGTAGGACAAGACCTGAAGAAATGGAGTAATTTACCGTGATGGTCCACACAGCTTCTCATATTAGCTTTTGAGCATCACACAGAAAGGCTCTTGGCAAGACCTGATGGTTGGGAGCTAGCCAAGCCCAACATTAAAACACAACTTGTCTGTAAACCAACAACAAAACTGGTGTTTAACAGAGTCACATCAAGTAACCGCACGTCACAGTTGCATCATAACCTGGTTTCTTAGAGAAGCTCATGAATGACCTTCAGCTCACAAGGCAAAGACTTGTATTTTGGTGGTTAGTCTACAGTGACAATGGAGATAGTGTGTATGCGTCCACGATTTACCACAAAATTGAGTCCTCCTGTAAAGACAGGTCACTCAGATGCACTCCTTGCCATGCATTCAGCTCTGTGTCATGCAAGAGTTTTCTAATAATGGAAAAACTCGTTCTCTGTCAGCAAAGATTTGAGAGTATCAGGCCACTGGCATTTTGTTTAGAAGCCAATGGACAAAATCCAATTTAATTGATTAATTTTTCAGTTACTGCATTACCCCAGTTCCAGGGCTCAGCCATCAATTTGAGCTGACAAGACCCTCAGAGCTGTGCTCCGCTCCTGCTTGGGCCTCCATTTGCAAAGACATTAAATTCACCTCCCCAGTAGCAAATTTAATCAAGGATGGTGCATATCAACGAAAAAATTATGCAATGGGCTCATATATGCCTGTCAAATATGAAAAACCCCTGTGTTACACTATGCAGGCCTCTGTCAGCCTAGACTTCCATCACATTATTAATAGGGGCCTCAGCAGCAGCCTGCTTTTTAATCACTGTCAACCAGGAAAGAGTTGGGTACATAAGGAAGAGCTGAGCCACTGAAGCAGGCACCACAAAAATACACACATCTGGGTCTCAAAATACTCAGGGCAGGTTATGGTCAGACCTATCACTCATGGAAACCCACAGCTCCCCCATGCACCAAGCCCCACAGCCTCTCACATGGCCACCTGCCTCATTCTGCAGGTGCAAACTGCATCGAAAAAACGTCAGTCAGTGCCATGTGACCAGTGAGGGTCTTTAAAATCCATTACTGCATCAATCCCCATCCAATAAAAACAGCACTAATCTTGTAGTGCTTGAATGTTTGTGGTCAGCAAAAACACAGCTACACAGAAACCGTGGTCTACAGCTGGTTTTTGGCTTGGCTAAACCATAGGTCTGAGGCAGCAGATTTTGAGAGCTGCTATTTTTGAGTTTGTTTATTAAAACACAAGTCTTTGACATTTTTCTCCACTTAGTCCACTAGAGATTTTTTGCCCAAATGCCATTTCCAGCAAGCTCTCAGGAGGCTGCAGTCAGGTGCTGCTTTCCTCACACAGCCAAGCACAGTCCTGAAAGCTTCTTCTCACTATGGCTGTTGAGCTCCATTTGCTTCTTTGGGGAGTGCGATGTTCTAGCTGCCTCCCATTGCCTAGGAGCACAGGCAGGTGCATTTTTCACCACTCATATTTGTTTCACCAAAGAGATGCACAGCTCCAAAAAGCCACCAGTGCTGTGACTGTCAAAGAATCTTGCCTAGGCTTTCAGCAGTCTTCCTAAATATGAAGGGAAAAGAACATCTATATGCATATAATCCTATCACCCATTCCATGAAAATCACAGGGTCACTCGTGAGGATGAGCTCTGCTTTCTCCTCTCCAGAGTTTTTCAGAGGGCAGCGTGAAGCACAAACGCTTTGTTCATACTCAGAAGAACACAACATAAAATCTAAGAGCGTTGTAAATTACCAGTGAAATCCTGACCCATTGCTAAAATTCCCACTCACATCAGCAGGATGGGATTTCAGCCACAACACCATGTATAAACAGAGCGAAACACACATGCACTCTACTAATCAAGGTCTCAGTTTTCTGCTACATTTGCCCTGGAAAAGGGGTTGCATTTAGAAAAGAATCTAATTAATAAGCTGTTAAATAGCCTTCATTAGAGAGACGACAAGTAACATATAAGTGTCTAGCTGGAGGTTGTGGCCGTGAGCTAAAGCATAAATGCATCACAGCTTGTTAGAGAGACAGAGTCTTCTAACACAACTCATTTTCTCCCAAATGGAAAAAGACATAGAGCCATTCTTCACAGGCCCAGCTCACTCTTGTTGGGTTTTAGCTTTTCTGTCTCCAGAAGGGAGCACGGAGATGAACAAACATGAACAAAGGAAACTTGCTGACAGGTTTGTTCAAAGCAGGTTCAAACAAATAATTCATAAAGCAAACAGTAGAGCTGTGGTTACACGCATGGGGATATACAGCACTAAAGATTTCACATTTAAAAAAAAAAGAAAACCAACCACCAAAATACTTGAAAGAACCGTTAGAGAGGGAACAAGATGAGAGAGGTCTATCCTTAAATGAGAAAATGGGAGCATGAAAAGAGTTAGACTGTAGCTCTGCGTTAGTCTGCAATAAGCATTTTTCTTATTAAACCTAGTTGGGTGTCAAAGACATTCTGAATAACAACTCTGAACAGAGCAGGATGATGGACCAACAGCACCCAGTCCGTCCCTTCACCCTCACACCCAGCTCAGGCAGCCCAGGCCTACCCCTGCTGAAGGCACTCTGAACAGCAACTCGCCCAGCTCCAACAGGGAGCACAGCTCCTCAGCAGAGCAGCACCTCCTACTGAATGAAGTGCGCCCGGTGCGCCTGTTTTTTTTTTAAATGTGATTTTTGATCAGCACGAAGGGTAGCTGCCCCTGAGATCTCTGCAGCTGCAGAATGTGAACCAGAGCACACACAGCAGCTCTCGCACCCACCGAGTGACTCGCTCCTCAGGATCCAGCCAAGGGCCAGGACAGGATTTTTCAGTTCTTCCTCCCTAATTAACAGAGGCTTAAGCAACAGGAGCTGCTCTGGCTCTCTGAAGCCAGTGATGAGAAATGTACTGAACTTCTGCAGAAGCACATCCTTCAGGATTTATCTACCTTACATGAAGGTGCCAATATATGTCTGCCAATATATGCAGCTCACTCCCTTATCCCCTCCTTCCTGAACCAATATTAAAAGGGATATTTGAAGCTGCAGAGCGGAGCACTCAGCAGAAAGGGCAATCCTGAATTACACATCCCAGCACAAAGCTAGTTTTGCCATGCATGTCCAGGATAACCATGAAGTGGCACGGCTGCACACAACGACATGCCAACACGTTCCCTGACATGAGACAGAGCACCCTGGAGTTCAGTTACCATGATCCCTCCCCTTTTCTCCACAATCACATGCAAGGTAGAATGGAAACAAGCAGCATGCCAAAAACATCCCAAACACATCCCTGGTGACTTGGTACCTCCTACTAATTTGAAGCCAGAGACGGTATTTGGGAGGAATCAGCCTGCAGCTTGTGACCCGAGGGAGCTGAAGCAGCAGCAAGCACAGAATTCATTGCACGACAGAGGCAGCTTCCCTCTGCACGCACACTGTGCTGAGCTCCTTTCAGGAGCATCCCCCAGGGAGGGCTGAGGGAAACAAGACCTGCTTCCCTAGACAGCACTTTGAAGGTGTACCAGCTCTAGGCTACTGCCTCTTCCTCTTCAAAGCCAGGCCTTCTCAGGACAGGTTTTCCTCTATCCTAATGTCAGCCTACATAAACACAGAGGGGCTGTCGTGCACCTCCATAACTGTCCTGGTGGAAGTTCCTTCTCTTTCTCTCCTGCCCTACTGTTTGGTCCTGTGGGTGATGTTTGTGGAAGGGAAGAGCTACCACGATGGCCAATGCATTAGGGGGGCACCTCCCCTTCTGTTTCACTGATTTTAAAGGGACAAATGCTGCTCATAAGAGTGAAAACAGAATACAAAGCATGAAAACAAAGCAAAACCCAGAACCACACCATGCCAGGGGAGAGGCTGAGTTCCCTTTGCCTTCTCCCTGGCCTTGATTGCCAGGCTTGCCACTGAACTGAATGCAGACTGAATCAAGGTCTTCTCCACAAACCTGATGAGAGGTCAAGGTGTTCTTCAGCTCAAGACAGAGGATATTTCGATACCCATCCCTTGATCAGTGCTCAGCTGTACCAGCACTGTGAAGTGCATTTTTCCCCTTTATCACCTGTGTGGGTAGTGAACAGGCAGTCACAGGCATGCACCAACGGCTCCTAGCCTGCCTCAGGTATGGGAAACACTACTTCTCCTATTCGGAAAGATCCCAAGGTATCACAGGCCTGCTGCTATTTTCCTTCACACCTTCATTTTCTGCCTCTGGTTGAGTATGCAACCACCACGGCACAGGCTATAAAGTCTGAGCCTGCAACTGACACAGGGCTGTTTTTCAAATGTTTGTTACCATAGCAATACCACAGTAATTTTTAGTTTGTTTTGTTGCTTCTGTCCCTTGTTTGTTTCTTTTTTGTTATGCTAGGTTCTCATCCACTGCAAACAGAGACAGTTCCTAGAAGGAAATTACCACTCGCAGCACGCTGCAGACACGGCAAGGCCTGTTGGCTGGGAGCTGGGCCTCAGCTCCTGCCTCACACCGCACTGTGCTCCCCTGAGGCCTGTGCCCAGCCCACCCCGCTGTGCCTCCCGAGCTCCTTGTGGAGCTCCTGACCAGCCTGTCCCAGCACAATCAGACTGCTTTCAGCATCCACTGCAGCTTCTCCCCTAAGCAGCTTGGCCAAAAACTGATTACAAACCCAGCACAAATAAAGTAGAGGCAACTGCTCCTTCATTGCTACAGTCTGCTTCAAGGGTATGGGAATGATCTACAGAAGCCTAAATACAACCATCATAAACAAGGGTGTTTTCTAGAACTGCTATATCAACATACATTGGTTAACAGTGTGATTTTCAAAGTGTTATTTGTGGGCTACGCCAGAAGATCTACCAAAGATTAAATAAGATGACTGCCAGAAATTCACCCCTGACTCTTCTGCTAGTACCTATAACTGTGCTCACATTCAGACTTAGGGAAGCCCATGGGAGAACCCTTCCAGAAATGCAGAAAAAAAAAAAAGATCCAAACTCTTGGTACATTCGGGCAACTCTGGAATGCTGACCCTTTAACAAACAATGCCCTGAGTTCAGTGGAGCAGAAGAGCTTAACTGCTATTCTCTAATGAGGAGTGTGCTGCTAAGCTAAACAACAGAAAACTGTCTCACAGGATCAAGTCTTTGTAATCTGTATTCATTATAAGAAGGAGCAATTTTTTAACAGCTGTCCCTCTGATTTGCTAGAACTGCACACAACTCACCTCTGTACACTGGTTTGCAGAAGATAACTGCCTGGTACTCCTCTTGCAAATGAGGAGTCAGTCCTTAAACACAAGCAGTAGAGGTTCATACTGCAGTGCTAGAGGTCAGGGGTTGATATAGATCTGTTAGTCATGCAGAACAATAGAATAATTTCATTAAACAAGAGTAGGAAGGTATCTTTCAAAAGCCTATTGATCTTTAATCACAGATTAGTGAAGAAATCATGTTTCTCTTTGCAGAAAGCCATTTTCCTCAACTAAAGTGTAATTGTAGTGTATGATGAAGAGCTCCAAAAGTGGCTGCCTTGCAGAGAAACAATTGACACAGACCATGCACTGCAGCAAGGGTAATGCAACAGCAATTTCTCTCTCTCCATCACCCAGTGTTACACAGTTCATATTCCACGGTGTAAAGTCTGGGACGTGAGAGGTTCTCTTTTCTCTTGACAATTATCTCAAAGAGGTTCATTAACTGGGGAACATCTAACAACCTCATGGGTTCAGGTAGTTCCTATTTCACTTAGCTGTCACGAGCACATGTTCATTTATTGCAGTTTTAATCTGCAGTGGAGTTGAAGGTGCTTCACTGTTTCTTGCTGGTGGAGCCTCTGCTCAGATCTAGATTGTTGGTGGGAGCAACTGGCTGCCCCCATGGGGTGGCTGAGGGCTGTGGGTTGTGAGAGGACCAGACCACATGCTCCATGGCTCTGCAGAATGTGGCCTAAGCAACTACACACACCATCAAACTCAGCTTGCAGCCAAATGGGAATAAAACCCTACAGTTCCAACTCCTAGCTCCTCTAGCTCAAGCACGAGAGTGCTTTTCCACCTGTGTTTCCCTGGGCCTGTGGAGATAGCATAAGGCAGCCAATCACTCTGCAGCATGGCAAGTAGTTCAGGGATTTACCAATAATGATCCAATTTCAGATTTTCCTGTAGGCTTGTATCAAGCAGTTCCAAAGCTTAAGCACACTTCATATGCATACGATGACAGAGAGATGCAGAGCTGAATCCTGAAAATTTGTCCTGCCTTGTGACTTCTAGAAATGGATGGGGGAAAAAGCCAGGGCAGTTTGCATCACTAAAGCAGCCCTGCAAGAGTCAGCAGATAGTGAAAGCTGCCTCTGAGTAGCTGCACTAATTGGGAATCATAGAATCATAGAAACACTAGGTTGGAAAGGATCTACAAGATCATCTAGTCCATCCTACACTTGGTTGTGCTACCAGTTCAGACATCACTTCCAATTAAAGAGGACTCTACCTGTTGTAAGTCAATGCTGCCCTGTTGACTTCCTCAGTGACACCATCCGCTCTTGGGCAATCCTCATACAGGAGGAGACTGTAACCTGGCCTGGTTCCAGTTCTGGGACATTCCCAGAACAGAAGAAACATAAGAGAAAGGAAAGCAACTTGGTTGCAGGAGCCACTGGCCACCAGCCTTTTCTGAAGGAGGACTCTGAGGCTTGTAAAGTAAAAGTAACCAAGATAGACATCTGCTCAGTGGGCAGAGGATAGTGCCAAAAAAATCTCCCATGTCAGCAGGCTGACCTAGTTTAATCTCTCAGTAGACAGTTCAGTATCTCTTAGTAGATAGTAGACATCCATTTCCTCGGTAGATACCAGGAAGCATCCTTCTGACCTCCTGTGGTTTTGCTCAGGAAGTCAAACAGCTTGTCACTTCTTCTGTGCTGCTCCACAGCACACTAAGAGAAACATGAGGTCTGTCTGGATCACTACCTGAAATGAACCAGGAAAATACTTATTTTCAGAGATGATGAAAATCCTCTGTACTGAAAAAAGTGTCCAGAAGTTGTCACAATTAAAATATCACTACAGTATGCACTCACAGCTGGGTTGCAACCTGAACCTCACTCCTGCCAACATACACACATGCAAATTACACATACATATCTCCCAAGCCACTCATTCAGAAACTGCGCACGTAATTTCTGCATGAGAGGACACAAAAATAAGAGGAGAAACAGATGAAAAAGATGGCAGCCAGCCTACCGTCTGTAGCATATGCACAGACATTTTTGACATCTCACCTACAGCCACTCCAGAGGTGGATTATCACTAGCCAGCAATCTCGTTGAATTCTTCTACTGTAGACATATCATTTCTGGCAAGATGCAAACTTGGCTAGAAAGATGCCCATATAGAGATGGGCTGAAAAAATTTCAGAGGTTTCATAGGTTAACAAAGCAGTTGACTTTCAGACAAACCAGCAAAGCTCACAGGTTGCAGGAAGGGTCAGCCTGCTGTACTCCCTACTGGCAGGGAATAGAAACGTGCTTTCACACAGTTCCCTGAATCACCACAAGGCAATTATTTCTCTTTGCCCCTCTGTGCTCCACATTCTCTATCTGTAGATATAGAGCAACGTTGCTGACTTGAGGCTGCAAGGTTAAGTCTTCAGTGGCTTCAGCAGAATTGAGCAATATTATGTGACTTTTCTGGGAGACGGCCAAAAAAAGGAAAGATCATGACACTGACATCTTGCAGAATTACTACACTTTTTGTATCAGTGGGTTCTAGGGAACTAAGGACAAGTCATAGGTTCCTCTGTCCAAATTGAACCCATCCCCTGCTACTCCTTTTCTATCCAGCCTCTGAAGGGCACACAAATCTGGATGACCTGCCACCAGTGACAGAAATGGCACAAGCTGGCATTGATGCCCTCAGTACTGGTGCGTCCACAGCACGACATATCGCACTGCATTCAGCTCCACCACACGCTCTTCTCTCCCTGGCTGGGACAGGGTGGACACATCCGCAGCAATACGCCTGCTCCAGGCTGAGTGGCTGCACATACAGTCAGGTCAGGGAGCATGGCAGGGCTTCAAGCTGCAGCAGGGACATGAGCAGCCTTTGGTGGAAACACTGCCCTGATTTAAATCCATTCACTCTAAGCATAAGGCAAGGTAAGGTACATACGGCGGGGTAGCATCACTCAGGCCACAGATGTCAACAGTTGCCACAAACAAAGCTGGGATTTACTGGGGACTGCATCCTCCTACCTGTGCCCTTCCTTCTTCTGACCAAAGACCAGTCCCACTTTTGGTCATGACCTCACTGCTCTCTGCAAGCAGAAGAATCTCTTCAGGTCACCAGGACTAAACTAGTTAAAGACTAATCAATGCCTTTGGAGACAGTACCGAGGGACAAGGAAATACAAGCATCATTTGTGGACAGATGGAGGGCATGTCCCCAGAGCCAGCTGGTAAGGCTAATTTCTCCCATGTTTCCTGACCTCTCAGACACTGCCTCTGCTGGCAGCTACCAGAACCTGGAGGAATATCACAGTTTATGTTAACCTGCAGAGCAAAGCATAACAATAGCACATTCACAGAGCAAGAGCAGCAGCAAGAAGTGTCCCCAAGCTTTTAAATAAAATATTGCTTCTTTTAGCAAGCTGTAAGAGCTGTCCATCCCTTCTTCCAGCTGAATGGCCCAGCAAGATCTTTTGGAGGACATGATCAGTGATGTTCACAGGGCTGCAGCCATGTCTTGCAGAGCCCTTGAGCAATGACTAACACCTCCTTTCCATCCTAGATCAAAGGGAGCTGCAAAGCAGGACCCAGCCGCAGGTAGACCTGGAAGGAAGTGTTTTATAAGCCCTCATCTAAGATTTGTAAATCTCAAACCTAAAGTGTTTAATTAACTGCTTTCATTCACTATAAGGATACAGAAGACTTGGACTCAATTTTTTTAAAATGAAAATGTTGTCCTATAATTAAAAGCAGATAACAGTGTTCTTTGCCCAGCAACAGTCATTTTAAACCCATTTTTATGCTCTTTGGAGCCAGTAAGGCAATTTTACATTACTCACTTCTTACAAAAGAAACTTTTCTAGAGAAGAGTTCCATCAATTAGTCATTAGTGTTGCACATGAGATTTTACAGAGAGGAATCCAAGAAGCTAGGGCTTGTCAGTAAGTTCTTGTCCATTCCAAACTGCTAGGCTGCAACTCCTGCCCTCAGACACGTGGCAGATCAGGAAGTCAGCCGTGTCTGGGTGCTCAAACTACAAGTTAGTCACATAGAAAACTGCACAGAAAGTGGTTTAGGGGCTTTTCTGGACAGAAAAGGCACCACAGCCCACAGGCCAGCAAATCTTCAGTTATCTTAAAAACTCTGTAGTCTTTCCTCTTCTGATTTCTTGGCACTACATGCTTGAGAACAAGGAGAGGCAGAAATGCTTGTTCTACCCTCCCTCATTTTGAGATACCGCTTTAAATTTCAACTTAGCATCTGCTAAACCTGAAAAACTTCATACTTAGAGAAGTGTTCCAGGTACCACCTTCCATTGGGACTTGCTTGACAGAAGAGGCAACCTCATCCTAACTTCACAGCAAGAGAGCACAAGAGGAGGAAGAAAAAAAGTTCTTAACACTTAAATCCCAAAAAAGAAGTACAAGAAGCATGCAGAAAGCACCTGCAGTACAGCACTCACTGAAGAGCACGTCTGAACTCAGCACATGGATAATCACTCATCCCCCCTCTAATACCACAGAGCACCTAGAGAACAGCAGAAGCTGAAGATCACAGCTTTTACCTACAGTGGGAGAGACACAGGAGAGCTGGAGTACACAACAGAGGCACCCAAAGCTCCTGAGGTGAGAGCTAAGTCTCCGCCAAGTTGAAAGAAGACTTCAGACTTGTCTCTGTAAGAGAGCTTGTATGCCTTCACCTCGCCTGTAGGCAGGGGAAGGAAGCAGTTCTCCTTAGCAATCTGTTCACACTGTGGCAGGTATCAGGGAAGGAAGAAAGGTGTCAAAGCAGTTGAAAGAAATTTTCCACTGAGAAGACAGATGTTGACACTAGCGAAAAAAAACAACAAATAAATGACTTCCTCTCCAGTGATTTAATTGCTCCTGCTAGCTTTGGAGGAGAGCCCTGCTGCACCCCACTGGCAAGCATTTCAAACCACGCTGATGTGCTTTGGAGCCAGCGAGCTGCTCCTGTGTTATTCCCTGTGAAAGGCACAGACCCCTCAAAATCTGAAGGTAAGCAAGTAATCCTCGGCACTGGAAGCTAGGTCTCACATAGAAGGATCCAACAAGCAATTTTGATCTCCAATCCTTTAGCTCTGCACACTGCTTTCTAAGCCTTCTCTTCTCCAGACACTTGGAATGGCAGCCTCTGGACAGCCGAATCAGAGGGGACTGGGAGACAGAAGCAGGACTCAAGATCTACTTGTGCCCCCAAACTAAGCCATTAATTTAGAAATTGCCATAGCAAGTCTCTGCACCCTGTCCCTTCCTTTACCAGTGGCAGTACAGGAGATGAGAACACAGATGTTTTAGGAGAGGGCTGCTATAAAGAGTTTAAACATGGCACAATTTTCTCCTTTTATCACTGCAGATCTAGAAGTTTTGAAATATGCAAGTTTTAAGCGTTTCCTGAACAGCAGAGAGCAGGCCTTATGGAGTCACCTCAACTCAAAGACAGCAATTCATTAAGTAATTAAGAACACAATAGTGATGGCACAGCAATATCACATGGAACTGCATCTGTAGACACCAAGGACTGCCACATTTCATATAAACAGTAAACAACAACAGGCATTTCTGCTGATGTAATTAATCTAGCCCCTGCCATATTAATGAGAGAAAGATGCACATGTTTATGACGACTTCTAATTAAGAACCCCATGCTAATTAAGCTACCCACTGCTCTAGCATGCATCTCACTTGAGGGACTTTATCTTAGCCAGGAACCCAGCTGAAGGATAAAACTCAGCTGCGTGGCTAGGTGAGCACAAATCACAGTGACATTTTCTTCTGCGAGGCAGAAGCCAATGAAGCATCCCTGGACAGCTCGTTACTGCTTGCCTCATTTGAGCCGCTCATTCCGAGGGCCTTCACCTTGCAGCACGCAAGCTGTCACGCTTGCCAGCAGAGACCTGAGCACCCTCGATGCTTTATCCCAAAGTCAGGAGAAGCACCGTCCCCAGGGGATGAAGCATCCTGGCACCGTACATCGGTAGGGTGCATTCACCTCTCTTTTCCCTAATCCGTCACCCCTTCTCACGAAAGAGCTGTGGCTATTTGCACATTCTCTGAAGCTCCAGGGAAAGGGATGTCAGTCAAGTGCCTGGTGTGAAAGACATCCAAAGAGAACGTCAGAGCCTGAGCAATCAGTGTAAATCAAGGCTTCAACCTTGCTGAGCCTCACCTTCTGCATCGGCAAAAGACAACGCTCAAGGACTCTCCAGAAACGTGTGAAATGAAGTGCACCGGTCAGATACGTCAATAGAAAAAATATTTATTACCCAAAATAATAACTGAAGCATCTCAGTCTTATTGTCTCTGGACTGTTTCCCCCGGTAAAAGAATAAAATAAAAAATAAAGGGTGAAACAGATGCTACTGCAAATCCATTTAACATAGAAATACCCATTCACTTTCAGCCTGTACATCGTTATTAGATAGATCCTCGGCTTGGTGCAATATCTAACTTCCAACTAATGAGACATTATAAGCTAAGACATAACTCCAGCAGTCAGTATCCTAGCTCCTAGCGCAGAAAGAAGCATTTTGCTGTAAAATCTTCTGTTTTCGGACTTGCAGAAAGAAATCTGGCTGCCTAGCAGCTGAATCAGATGGCAACAGCCCCTTTCCCAGGCAGCAAAGAAAATATTCAAGGAAAACCATCTACCCACTGCTCTCTGCAATAACACCATTAGGCCATGACACACAGCCAGGTCTGTCGCCATGTAACGCAACAGGAAGAGCTGCACCAACCACATTTCCCTTGCCTGACTGGGAGAGCCTGCTGAATGAGCTCTGGAGGAGCAGGCAGCCCTCCAGCAGCAGCAGTCTTCTCCTCCCAGATCTCACATCTTCCAGCAAGGGAATGTGGCTTCTACAGCAAGAGCAGCCAGCTCCAGCCCAGCAACCTTGAACCCTGCTCTGTAATCCCTGCATCTTTAGGTAATCATTTCTTCTGGTTTCAGAGCATTCCATCTGGCTCAGGAAAAAACACCAGAGCGTTGCACAACCAGCATGTTACGTTGTCAATCCCTGTGCAACAACTCTGGAGAGCAGACTCCATCAGCCTGAAACCTGTGCTGCTGCCATCCTCTCTTCTGTCCCCCAGCAACCGAAGACCCTTGGTTGAAGTTTGAAGTACATAAAATATAGGCGCTGAGAGCTGAGCATTGGCTTCTCCTAAACATCACACGAGGAGCTGCTGGTGGCTGTGAGCAGCCCTCCTGGTGTGGCACCTGGCTGCTGCCCAGGAACACCCCTCTGACCTCGCCCACAGGGCCCAGCACCCCCCCCCGCCCAGGCCTGTACTGCCCAGTGACACCCACCACACAACAGAGGAAATGCCTGTCCACACATCTCCTGACTTCTGACCATCCAGCAGACTCTGTCTACACTGTGCAGTCTACACTGGTTACGAACCCCTCTTGACAAAAGTTGGAGATGGAGACATACCACATTCAGTCAGACTCCTACTCTGGGAGAAGTGGGTACAATCAGCTGAACCCGTCCTTGCAAAATTCTGCTCCTGCAAAAGTAAATGCCACAGTTTGCATTTGACTACGAATAACTTGTGGCAAAAAGCTGTATGAGAGGGGACTGCCCATTGTACCTTGTGCCATGTGTCACCGGATGAGAGGGAGCACACAGCATTCACGTTGCTGTTACCCATCTGCTTAAGGAGCTTGGTGGCAAGGCAAGAAACACGTGCATTCCACAGCTGCCAGGAGCATGCTCCCAGATGAACACGCTTTTTCTGCAGAGAGCCACTGGTCTGAGGCACTGGTTACGGATGTCACTTCACATTACAGTCAACAAAAGATGAGGAGCCTCACTCCGTGAGGGTAAAGCAGGGGATTTAACTCTCCAGAGGCGGAGCTGGGAGTGAGGCAGGAGCCCCACTGCCCAGGCAGCCCCAGAGCCCTGTGCCAGCCACCAGCACCAGGACAAAGGGGTGCCAGCACCCACAGGTGAGCTCAGCCAGCACCCGGGGTTTCTTTCTGCCCAGCGTGGACGAGCAGCTTATCTCGATGAGACGTCACACAGCTCAGGGCAACCAGTGTAATGATTAACACTGTCACACAGAGGGGCCATTTACAAGCTTTTCCAGCCTGCCTCCCACTTCTGGCAGCTTATTCTCAAACGCTCCTTCCTTCAGGTGAACAGCAGAGAGAAATGCAGCAGAGAGAAACGCAACCTAAGTCAGCACTTGGGGTAACTGAGGGGGCAGAAAATTCCCAATCCACTCCCAAGCACAGGCAGGATTTATTTCTACCCCTCAGGCTGCGTATCACATCAGGTTTTAGGTGGCCAAGTTGTAACTGACCACAGAAATTACCAGGGTGAGTCCAGACGCATGGCCAAGACACAAAGCTCAGCACGAGCAAGGCAGTGCTGTTACAACAGCAGGACAGATGAATGCTCACTGCCTCTGAGTGGCCTGAACCCACTACTAAGGTCCTTAAACCCACATTAGCACACAGATAACATCCAAGCTATTTTGACTTCACTAGTATTTTAATTGGGGTTAATGAAGGGGCTAGCAGATTTGAATAATGAATGTCACCTTTCTTCCCCTTCTTTCAGCCAAGATTGAGGCTTGACCTCAACTCTACATCAGGGAAGCCCATCTCCAAGTCACTCATCTGAGCAAGTCTTGCCACCCCATGCTGAGCAGTCCCACCCTGATCTGCCCCCCGGCAGCTCTGAGCCCTGCACCGCAGCGGTGCTGATCCCACACACCTGGCTCCCAAAGGGCCAGCCAACAGCTGGTGGGCAGCAACCACAATCCATCTAAATCAACCTGCATCAGATGCTCCCACTGGCAATGATGTGGGAATTCACCTTGGGAAGACAAATAGTGAAGTGATAACTTACAGCAAGTCCTGATCTAAAAAGAAGTGTTTTCCATTCAGGTTCAGAACTGGAAAGCTAAGAATTCCCTTTGGTGATTCAACACAACCTTCTGGCAGCGTGCTTCCTGAGAGTCGCTGCCACAGAGCGGTGACAACCGCAATTAAAGCCTCGCACAGGGCTGGCGAGTTAAATATAGCAGCAGGAGGTGTGTTTCGGGTGGAACTGTAACAGCATTAGCGGAAAGCGAGACAAAAAGATTGATGGTGTAAGGCGGATCCCCAAAGCTTACTTTGTCTTAATGAATGTGTCACAGGACTCGGTTTAGCGAATTCCTGGATGTTTAGTAAATGGTGTGTGCTGCATTATTTCCTGTTTTCTCAGATTCACTGCTATATAAACTCGGGAGTTCAAACAGCCACCCTGCACGTCTGCTTGCTAGCACTGGTTTCATTTACAATTCAGATGTTACAGTTTGAGATTCTGCTGGAGTGCAGCTGAAGGAAGCAGGCACATCTGTGCACCATGTCTCCCGAACATGCGATGCACAGGTAGCACCAAATGCTTTTTGCACACTCGTGAGTTTGAGTCATGCCTTACAGGACACCTGGGGTACAGGCAGCACAGAATAGCAGCAAGGGGACCCCTTTGTACCCGGCAGCTGCTGGTCCTGCTGCTGCCCTGCAGGAGCCCCTGCTCCTGCACACGCGATACAGGACACAGTGCCAGGGAGCTGCCACAGCCCAGCAGGTCACAGAGCATCCCCTGCAGACCCTGCAGAGATGTGGGCATGAGAGGTGAGGGACAGCTTCCTCATCCTTTCCTCAGCACTCACAGTGATGCTAACGCCCATTCATCCACCCCTGGCCATTTTTTAGGATGTCTCTTAGGAGAGACTGGGCAGAAGCAGAAGAAAGGCACAGGGCGTTCTGATCCCCTTTAAACTCAATGCAACAGTTACAGTCCTCCAACTAAAATGAAAGAAGAGAAAAAATGAGATGGGCTGTGGCAGGTTGGGAGGACTAAATCCCTGTTATCTAGGGCACCAAGATTTAAAGGTCACAGCTGCACACACATCCCACGCCTCTGACGATGCCCTTGCAGCACAGCATCCCTATAAATCCCCCCGTGGGCAGGCGAGAGCTGGTGAGCCCCGCTGCCAGGGATGCTGGCAGCCAGTGAGCAATGCTGAGGTGGCATTGCCACGTTGAGACCAATGTGCCTGAAACCCCAGGGTGCAGGAGGACACAGGGAGCCCCTCGATCCACAGGGGGCAGCAAGGCAGGAGCAGTGCTCACTGCAAGGCAGAGCTGCACAACCCAGCAGCTAAACGGCTGCAGAGAGAACGCAACACAGCCTGCTTGCCGTTCACCCCCCAAGAACAATCATTTGCACCTTCCCATCAGGTTTCCCTTCAACTCCAGCACACCTGTATGAAAGGTGAGGCTTTGGGCCCCCAAAAACTAAAAATAATTTACAATTCATGAGTATTTTTCATAATGCTATAAGCTGAGCGATGCAAGGCGATCAGCAGATCTTCCTGCTCCCTGGCGTGACTTGATCCATGCCCTCCATCACAAGGAGAGCATTGTTCATTGCCATTCCCACCTCCCCCTGGCCCACCCAGCACTGCAGCACGAGATCTGTGCCTGCTCCAGGACCCAACCTGAGCCAGCAGGTCTGCCTTTGCATCTCCTTCACATGCTGCCAGAAGCAGCTTTTGATATGTGCTGGGGAACCCCTCCAAGGCGAGACCTCCCTCTGAGCACCTCATCCTCTCCCGACGGATCCTCTGTGCTGACCACAGACAGTTCTGAAGGAACACTGATCTCCCAGCCCTTCCCAAAGTTTCTCAGCCAGCGCAGTCCGAAGGACTGAAAGAGCTCCCCTAGCAGGCACAGCACAGCAGCTGGGCATCCCAGGGCACAGCACAGCCAGACTTAGACCACCCAAACACACAGCGGATGCAGACAGGCACAGCTTTGCTCAGATCTGCTCCAACAGGTGCTGAAGCTCAGTGCCCCTGGGTCAGGGAAATGAGGCTATTCCCTATTTGTTTGCCACTGCCCCACCAGCCCACCCAGAGACCAGGCTGGGAGACTGCGCCCTAACTGTAGGTCTCAGACAGGCACTTCAAGCAAACAGCCCAGAAAGCCAGGATGCACATGCAGCCAACTCCATCCACAGTCTGATGGAGCTGGTGATTCCTTCTGCTGCAAAACTGGACCCAAGATGTCTTCCAGAAAGGTATAGCAACAAAAAAAACCCACACATACTTACAGCCCTTGGGAAATGCAGCATGATCCCATCACCGAGCACCGGGAGCCTGCAGTCAGCACTTGCAAAATTAACACTTCCTAACTTTGATTCTTTACTATTAATTTTTACACTTAGGAAATTACTTCAGAAAACTACATAGGGAACTTTTTTAAAAAAAAAAAGAAAGACTTAATTATGTAGATTTGACGGCTCCCACTTGCACTGCCCCTGTGACATTGTTTCCAGACTCAGAGACCAACTCATGAGTCACCCAAGGAGCTGCACGGCTTTTCGCAGCAATGAGATGCTCATTTAAGCTTTTCCCTTCTTTTTTTCCTGCAAACTTGGCACCACAAGGCACAAAGGTGCAGCACGGCATTACTGAGCACAACACTCTGGCACCAAGTTCTTCGTTCAGGGCATTCAGCACGTCAGCAAATAAGGCACAGAGCATCAGTGTTTTCCAGTTTTGTCCTACAGGAAGAGTTTTTCAGAGAACCACTGAAGGCACGTCACTGGGTAGGACTGCTTTGCTGTCCGAGCCCTGCCTGCTCCGGGATTTGGTTGGTTCTGCCAGCCAGCTGTATGAACGTGGTTACTGAAAACCATTTGTGCTATCTCACTTTCTAACGCTCCACACAGGCCCACTGGGACAAGTTAAACAGAACCGTTTTCTGCTGCTCAGGCAAACAGCATTCCCACATTTCTAAGATAAACACCATAAATAAAACATTAGGCTGTCGAACCATCACTGAACACAACTCTTGCAGCAACACCCCCAGAGGTGCAGCCACGCAGTGATCCCCTCACAGGGCATGGGCTCACCCGTCACCCACAGCTGAGATCCCATGAAGGAGCATGGCAGGGCCCAGCCACCATGCCCCAAGGGCCGTCCCTGTCAGGACACGAAGTGGTGTCACAGATTGATCCACAAAAGCTGCAGCTCATCCCAGCTGTGAGGGAAAGGGCAGGAGCACGGTGCTTTTCAGGCTACCTGCTGGCCATGCATCTCAGCAGCGCGCTGCCGGGGCACAGCCGGAGCCAGACATCCAGGTTTTAGGGCTAAACTTGTGCTATTAAATACGAGGTCAACAAGTAACAACCCAGTTTCAAGATGAGATTCACAATCAGCTACTTTTTTTTTTTTTTCCCCACCAGAAGCCCTATTTTACTCTTCACATCAGGAGAGAATAATTAAGAAAATCACAGCTCACTTCAAGCCCAGAAAGCACTTCAGCTTTTCAAAGCCACACAATTCACCACAATTCGCCCAGGATCTGAAATGTCACAGCATAGCTGCGAGAGTAGAACTCATGGACTCGCTCATCCAAGAGACATAGGTTTTTTTTTTTCCCCCCCAGAAAGAGAAGCAGCCAGTTGCAGAAAATTGCAGAAATAATTTTTCCAGAGAGCCGTAAGTCACATGAGTCACCCCTGCTCGCGGCAAGCCCGGACCCAGACCATCAGTCACAGGGAGTGGAGGAGAGCAGGAGGCAGACGGGCAGTGGGGCTCTGCAGCCCAGGGGCTGCGCACGCCTCCTCTTACACAACGCTGCCATTATTGATCAGCTCAAGCCATCCGGCCTCTCCAGGGACGAGCCAGGGGCTGGGGGCTCAGCACAACGTTCCCTGGGCTGGATGGCAGCAGGAGGACAGCGTCACAGCCCCAGGAGACGGAGGACAGGCACCAAGGGCCGCCCTGCACGGCTGCAGCCCGTGGGGCAGCGCTGCCCCAGCACAGAGGAGCAGGCACCCCAGGAGCCCACAGCTGCCCCTGTGTGCAAGCAGATGGCTGCGGGGCACGAGGCAGCATTGCTGCAGCCAGGCACATCAGGAGGGGTCCTACAGCACAGCCCCTGCCCGCCAGCACAGAGCAACAGAGCAAAGGACAAACGTTTCTCCCTGCTGAGGGACTCCAGCACGGGCCGTGCTGGGAGGCAGGACGGGATGCAGAGCTGCCCAGCACTACCGCTCACCCAGCTGAGCACCCCGGTGCGCCGTGAGCACAGCAACGTGGCGCAGCATGAGATCAGAGAGCAGGGGCACCGAGGTGCACGAACCACCACAACCCTGAGAGAGGGAGTAAAGTAAACACAGCCGAAAAACAAACAGCAGAAGGGTAAGCGAAGGAAACGGAGAAATAAAAGCGTCAGGGCAGCACACGCAGGAAGCGGGGCAGCTCTCCCCAAGGCAGGCTATGGCACACGGCACTGCCCAGCTCTCCGCTCGCCGGGCATCGCCCGGCACCGCTCGCACAGAGCGCGGCACCGCGGGCGCCTGCGCAGCGAGCGGCAGCCTCGCCGTGCCGGGAGTCCCGACTCTGACTCGGGAGCTCCTGCACCGGCAGGCAATGCCGGAGGTCCCAGCGAAAGGATTTTCCCCGGAGCTCCAGAGCCCCGGTGCCGGGCGGGAGGGACGCGAGGGGCACACGGCTCTGCCGCTCGGACGGGGAAACGCCGCCGCTTCCCATGTGCGCGCGGCCGCCCGCCCCGCTGCCCGCGTGCACCCGCTGCCATGGCTACCGGCGAGACAAAC